>VXAY01006082.1:102670-134791 GCA_013399855.1 Oxyruncus cristatus
GAGGCGGCGGGGCGTCCCGCACGTCCCCGGGCACTCCGACCCCCTCTGGCACAGCTGGGAGGCGGGGGGACCGCGCCCGCCCCCCCGTCACCGGCGGAGTCACTGCGAGTACCGCCCAAACTGCGCCCCGCTGAAAGCGGGACGGTCGGGAATGCATCGCATTGCCCCGGTCATTTGCCGCCTGAAAATGCTTCCTGCCTGCATCCGTGCATCTCTTCATCCCCCTCTGTCCGCGACTGCCCAAGCGGCGGCCGGAGCCCCGGTCCCGCCACGATGAGCTCCCTGCCGACGACGACCCGCACCGCTCTCTGCGGGAGGATGTCGGGGAAACCCCCGCGCAGGCAACAGGTCACCCCGGAGTGTTCCCGGTGGCTTCCTCAGGCTCCCCCCGTACAGCATCGGCGGCCCAAAAAGGAGCGGGTGGATCTTGCTACTCAACACATCCAAATGTAACCAAATTCCGTTACACCCGTCCCGGTTTCCCGAAGGCAGGCAGGGCTTTGCCAAGTGGAAGGGCAGCCCTAGAAAGAAATACCTCTCAAATACCTTTAGCAGCGTTCATGTTGGATTACAGCACAGTGTTCTGTAGGTTTCCCTGCGTAATGACGGGTCCAAATCAAGTGGGTTTTTTTCCCCAGAGAAAAGTATGATTAATTGCCTTTGGTTTTCCGAGTAAACGGTGGTAGCACAGCGGGAGCCCTGGAATCGTTAACTGCCTGCGGTAATCTCCCCTGGAGAGAAAGTTGGGATCTTACCCACGGGTCTCCGAGCGGCAGGTTAAGCACCCGTCCTGGAAGGAAAGAGAAGAGCCTTACTGTGATTACACGGACTGCCTCAGGGCAACATTCCGGTGTCCCCTGCTCCCTTGGTGTGAAAGAAGGGTCAATTCCTAGCGGGTTCGCCAGAGCTGAAGGCAGTCTGTTTGGTCTTAAAACAGGCAGAGCTGCAGGTGGAAGGGAGCGAGCTGCCCAGTCTGATCCAGCGTCTGCTGGAACTGATGGCCTGGAGGCATCGTGTGCAAATGGGAACATAGACAGGCTTCTTCCAAGAACTGTAGAAATGCTCTAAAAGGACTTGGGACTCTTTTGTTAGCTTCCTTGAAATTTAAGGAGGGGACATCAAGATTCTCCTGTGTGGAGTGCACACACTTCAGGACCAGATCATAGCTCAGTTACATCCCTGCATGCATCCAGCATTTTTCCTGGAGTTATTCGGGCTTTGCTCTGCCGCTGCTGAGACTGGGATTCAGCCCTGCCCCTTCAAATCTCTCTGATTATTTTCCCCCACATCTATGTATTTGAAGCTGGGAAGGGAAATTAATCTTGTAAATTAAAACCTTTCCCTGAGAATTGTATAGATAGTCATAATAAAGTAACCATGTCTATTACTTAGCACAATGGAGATAAATGTTTGAAGAGACAAGACTGAGACGAAGATGTAAGTCCTTTTCCTCTCCTCTGAATTATGAGTTGCATCCCACAGAGTTATTTTAAACCCCTACACTTGTCTAAAGCCTTGTAAAATGATTTCTAATAGTTGTTTCTGTTCCAGCCTTAGTATAATTTTCCATATATTAACTGTGCTAAACACAAATAAATTCCCAAATAAATTACACTGCTTTGCTGATCATCCCTACTTAAGCTTCTGTTAATTTCCCTTTTGTTCTGGTATTTGTCACTAACTCGGCTCTCCCCGTGTATGTGAATCCTTGCTATTCCCTCAGAGCTCTGCAAACCCCCCAAAAGTGGCTTTTTAATCTGCTGTTTTCCACAGGCAGCAGCCACGAGAAAAGTTAGCTTTTCTAACGCTTTTCTCAGCAATTAAGTTTTTGTATCATTTGATCTCTGTTGCAGCTTCCCTATTTGCAGCAACTCATCTGTATAATGAGGTGACCAATACTAGGAACTGTGTTCCATATAGAGGCTCACCAGCCCCTTCTGCAAAGCCAGAATAATTTTATGTGAGGCCGTCTGTTATTCCCTTGGATCAGCAAGGACAGATGAAGAAGAAATATATTCTAGCTTTCAGCAGGACAAAATTGGCACGGTTCTTAACAAGGAGGGTTGAGCACTTGAACAAGTAGGCAGAGAAGATTACAGAGATATCAGCAGTTAGATTAGGTGTCAAATTCTGGCAATTTTGTTCGGGAATAATTTAATCACTCCTCTGTGATGTGGTGAGATGGACTGATCGCCTAGTTAATCCCTCTTCAGATTGCTTTAAGGTAAACACAGTGTGACTTTAATGTGTAATTCCAGTAGGATCTATATTCCTGGAGACCTGGAGTTACTGCCAGGTAATGCATCTTGTGCCCCAAAGTGTAGCATTGTGATCGTTGAGGCAGCTGGTACAGCTTTCTGATCCTACAATAGTAATCAGGAATATAGTTGCAAAAAGGTGCATGGCAACACTCAGTTTACAATTGTGATACAGGCTGCTAATACTCTTGGTTTCCGTGCGCGACAGGATACACCACAGCAGTACAAGGAGCTGGGAATTACCAAATCAGCCCATCAGGCAGTTTTGGAAGTACTGCCTGCCTTGCAAGTAGGTATCTTTTTTCGTTTGAGGCGACAAGTACCAAAGCCCCTCTTAGACTTGGGCACTTCACAGCAGGCTGCTCAGCCCTGGCAAGACTCAAGTGCCTTGGACGTGCCCAGAGAGGGATAAGGGCACACACAAAACACCCCTGGTGAAATACAAAGGGTGTCTGAACCTCAACATTAGATGATGGCTGAGCAGGAGCTTTCATGATTATTGCTGTTGGCCAATGCAATAGTTAAGCACCTAAAAGCTTGTGTGGATCTAACTTGAAACTAGATTTTCAGATGTGGTGTAAGGACTAAGGAACCTGACCCCTCAGGGAAGTACTTGACAGGTCAGACACAGTTCCCAAATTTAGACAGCCAAGAACCCAGGCACTTTGCATTGCAGCTCCAAGATTCAAGGGACACATTAATTTCCATTTCTTCATTTCTGATTCAAGGGAGAGTTACCCACCTTGGGTTGCTAGTAACCTTCAAAAGATGTTGTGGTCCATCAGATCCATTTCCTGCAGTCATTCTGGGGTATCTGTTGCATCTCTCATGACTATTGCATGCACTTGGTACATACAAGGCAGTTATATATCTGTATATCCCATACATACCTGGCACGTTGGAGGCTTGTTCCAGTGTTTTACTGCCTACCAGATCTGGAGCAGGTTTCTTATCTTTCCAGTCTTCCAGGAGAGTTGTCGCAGCCTTCTAGGTGTCAGGAGTTGGATTTTCTTCAGCTTGTTCTCTAGGATTTATTCTGCTGTAAAAATAGTGAAATATTCACAGGGGCAGAGGAGGGAAAAATAATTCCACAGGCTGGCTATGCCCCCTCCCAAGAGACACAAAGAAAACAAGCTGATGACTGAAGGAGCTCAAGGATGAGCTTTCAAACCATGTCTGTCCCCAGGGCTGAGCCACCTTACAGGACATGAGCAGAGTCTGTCCATCTAGAGACAAACACAGGACACTCCTCCAGGCTGTGGCTGGCCATCTGCATTTCACAGGGCATTTTTCAGCATGGTAAGAAGGAGAAGATCTGAGTTCAGCTTGATTTGCTGCCTGAGAAATACCAACCTGTGTTCCCTGAGGGGCTACCAAAACCTTCCGGGGTGCAGGATACTCAGGGGAGATGGGGAGAGCAGGGAGGAGAGCACTGCATGCCCTGATGCTGAATCTGTTCCTCTTTGCTTAAAAAGGATTAAAGATTCATTGAGCTATAAGAGGAGGAAGACCAAAGGTGAGTATAATTTTCAGTTTAGTGGTGAGAGCACCTACCTGATCTGGAGTTTCAGTCTTCCTCTAAGAGCTGTTTGTGAATTCCAGTCAGGAAGGTGAGGCACAAATGCAGCATGAAAGAGTGGGTGGCTTTGGCACACACAATTCCTCTTCCTGAAGGACCATCCCAACTGCTGAACTAAGGACACTTCTGCACTGTCTTGCTTTCTTTTCTTTTAGAAGGTTTACTTTTTTTTTTTCCCCTTCTCAGCTGCACATCCTCAGCACAGACTGAGTTCATGAACTGAAGCGGGTGGTTTGCTCCACATCCAACAAGAGCTGAACCATTCCCTGACCAAATCTGTAACCCTGGCAGGACCCAGGAGGACACAGACACACTGAGGAGGCAGAGGTTCCATGCACCTGTGCAAGCTGACTGTTGTGCATTTGAGTTCTTGGACATTAAAGGTAGGTACCTCCTGAGTTAGGTGCCTCTAGGATTGGACAGGAGCTGAAAGAACCTTTTTACTTCAGTGATGGATTTAGGTGTTTAAATTCTGCTTTAATTCCTTCTTTTGGCTCCTTTTTTTTTTTTGATTTAGCCATTAACTTAAAAATGTAAGAACCATACCAGCTCGGACACCTTATTCAATAAAAATGTCAAGATCAAAGTAAGTCTATGCTGATACTTCCCTGGTATTTTCTCTCAATTTCCAACAATCCATGGCTTAAGGACTTCCTGAACCATGGTAAAATACTTTTTAGAAGCTGAAATCAAGATTACTGTGAGTAAAGGCACTGTACCCTTGCATGAGTACCCTCACACATCCCAGTGAGTATCTTTGTTTTGCTATCCTTTGTCATGATTGATGGAAGTTATGGATAACATTACCCTCTGATCCTTTGAAGTGCTTCATTCCTTGCCTTTATCACATCACATCACAAGATATTTCTTGTTGCCGGAATTATCTGGAACTCCATGTATTCAACAGCTATTAAAACATAATACATGTAATCCTTACACTAAATTGTTCACATTTCATGCTGAAAGCAAATTTGAATCTGTTAATATTTAGAATGTGTATAATATTATTTCCATTCACAAAATGTAAAATATAATGATACTGATTATTTTTTGCTTAATGGAGGGAAGAGTTTAGAATTGGTTAGACTTCCTGCATTAACTGCCATCATTCCCCACAAATACTGTGAGCTTCTTTTTGACCTTAGCTGGAATTTCCAGCAGGACTGGTCTTAACAGCATAAAGCTGAATTTAGTCCCATGTGAGGGACCCAGTGGGTACATGGGCTCCTGCACAGCAGCAAAAGCATTTTGCTCCACAGAACAAGAACAGAAGCTGGCCCTTGTCTCATGGTCTGTAGGGCAGAGCTGCAATAGCCCACAGGTGCTTGTGCTGCTGTAACAATATGTAAAATTCCATTCATACAGCCAGAATCAGCCCCCTGTACTGGCACAGGGTCTGTTAGAGATCCTGCACAAGGAGAAGCTTGCGTGCAATCCGAACAGACGCTGCAGTTGGATGGGCTCTATTGTATGTATCGATCACTGTGAACCGCTGCTATTTGCACTTTTCCCTATCCGCTTTGTCTTCCAGGGAAGACAAAATCTGCTGGCTCTCCCTCTGAGAGGGGGTGTTCGGGCAAATACCTTTGGGTGTTTACAAGAGAGCAGTTCACAAACCTCAGAGCTGCCTTCAGATCACTGTTTGGAGAAATACCAGAAGGTGTGCAGAAGAAAACCAAATGCCTTCGTATCCCCAAAACAGGTAGTTCACCAAACTTAGGAGAAATCAGGCTGTGTTTTTCTGGAAAAAATCTATCAGAGCAATTGAACATTGCTTCCCACTTTTTCCCCTGTGGGACTTTTGCCCTTGCCTTGTCTCAGAGCAGGGTCACACCCTGAAGTTAACACATCAAAGCTTAGATAAATTCTGTGAGAACAGAACAACCTCAGGCAATAACTAAAGCTGGTGTTCCAAGCGTATGTGGCTGCTCATGTGCCCAGGAAACTGTTAGGAACTGTAGGGAAGCAGCAGCTGATACCCAGCCCCAGCAGCCAGGGTGGCGGAGGAAACATCATAGGAACTCCAGGCTGTCTGGGAGCTCCCTGCTCCCAGAGCAGATCTTCAGTTAGACCTAAAGCAGGTTTAAAGAGAAAAAACCTTGTCCTTAAGAAAAGGCAGGATATGAGCATCATCACCTATCAAACTATCAGGTTTAAATGACGTTTTGCTTAAAACCAGTAAATTAAAATGAAGCAAGAGGCCAAGTATGCTTGCCTTGAACCAGCTGAATTTGAATCACAGCAAGAGCAAATTCAGCTCTCCTTTCCTAATTCTCTGTTTCTCAGTATGAGACTACAAACTGCTTCAGGAGACACAGGTTGGCCCTAGATTTGTCTTGTTTAATTTGTCTCCTTAGGTAACTAATGCTTTTCCAGTGTGACTGCTGGAATAACTCTGCACTATCTATACAAACAAGCATCTGCTTTTCTAATTGAGCTAGGGCCTTCCATGCAAAATGCAAATAATGAAATAATAATTAAGCACATTTATGGTAACCTGAATTTGGAGGTCTAGTAGAGGAAAGAGATCCTCCCCTTGCCTTCTGAGTACAATATGTGTGCACTTGGCCAAGTTGCTCAGCAAAGTGTGTGTGTGTAGAAAACCAAACCTCTGGTAGGTTCTCTAGCTGAAAATCACCCATCTCCTTTCCAAACCGTCTGAAATTCCCAGCAGGACTCAACTGTCAAGCCTTCATGACCTCCTTCAGAAGAGGTGAGAGGGAGCCTGGAAGGTCAGAGTACTAAAGTCAGTCCCTTTATGCAGACCCCTTTTCTTAATTTAGCAAAATTCCACACCCAGCCATGAGGCTGAATATTTTTTTTCCATGAGGGAAAAATTGCTGCAGGGAATTGACGTGCATGGACAGCTGGTTTCACCAGGATGAAAGACACACATTAAAAATGCTTTTGAAATGCATTTGGGCTTCCCTCTGGGAGTTTGCTAAACCTGCAGTCAGGTACCAGAAAGAATTTGTCCCCTTAAGGTAAAGACAAGAATAAAATTAGTAAGAGATAATAGCCAAATCCACAGGTGGGACAGATGGATTGAATGGACATCCGTTGGAATAACACTGCATCGCCATGATAAACTTATACCCTACGTCCCCCAAAACTAGATGTGCTCCTCTGCTAATCAGGTAGCACGGAGAGGAAGACGTGAGGATTGTAAACCCAAAGCATGTCAGGAATTGGCTTTACACCTCCACTGGGTGCAGGAAACATGCAGTGAGCTGGGTGTTAAAGCTGGAGAAGGCATATGGAGGAGGTGGGGCAGAAGGTTTGGCTCCTTGATGCTTTGCTCCAGTTTATTGGTGCCCAGTGGAGAGGAGCTGTTCTGCTGAGCAGAGGCAGCTGTAAGGTCTGTACAGAGACAAGTTTCTTTTTTACGCTCAGAAGAAGAGCCCCAGGTGAAGGGGCTTGACTGCCATTTCTGGAGTAAGGGCAATTAGGGGTGTTGCAGAGAGGAGACAGAGAGCTAGAGAGAGAGGTCAAGGAGAAGCAGTCCAGTCACAGTGGCATGGATCAGCCAGAAAAGCTCCTGTACCTCTGGGATATTCAAGGAATTAATAACCAGACTAACTGGATTGTTTTTGCGAAAGCCTTGTTAGGCTGAGTAAAAGAGTAACCATGAGAGAAAAACATGGATTTCTGTAAAATGAATCCTTAAATAATCACCAAACCAAAGTAGGCAAGATGGGTTTGTGAGATTAAAAAAATGTTTAATTAAAACATGTTGAAATTGTCCCAAAAATATGTAGCCATGTATGATGACTCTTCAAGACAAACCAAAATTAAAAGCATGACAATAGGTTTTATTTAGAAACATCCTGACCTTTCTCTTATGACTCTTGTCCTGCCTTCTTGTTACTTGTCATTCTCAGTCACTGTATCTTGCTTAAATGAAAAGTGTAAGCTCTTCAGGGCATAGGACGGCATCTCTGTTTTTTTTCAGCTGCTCTGTAGAACAATGTATGCAGCAGGGACATTCTTAAAGCTATTAAGTAGATCACAAATAAAACATTCAATCTCCAGTTTTGCAAGTTTACTGAATTTCTTCACAGGATGAAAAAAAAAACAACATCCTCTCATGTAGGTATTAGTAAGAAGCTATTTGCTCACATAAGTAAAAGTTAGGCTAAATAGTAATTATGGAAAAGCAGCGCTCTCCTTGGAAATGACGTTTATTGAATCGCAGAATGGTTCCTGGAGAAGAGCAGTGGAAGCCCATTGCCTGGGATTTTGAGAGCAAGGTTGGGCAAAGCCAGAGACTGCACTGCAGGGCTCGGTACCCCGCTGGCAGGAAGATGAATGAGAAGCCCTAACAGTCTTCTCTATTTTGTTCTTCTATGATCCTTATAAGAGAGATTGATGCTGACAGCATCCAGGTGGTGCGTCCGTGACTCAGCTGTCACGTCACTGCTTACGGCTGAGAGCCAGTGAGTCAAGGAATGAAAAACAGGTGGAAGGAGGAGGAGAGCCCTCCTGAAGTGCTCACCTCCAACCATCTCTTCCTAAACGAGCGGGGCCAACTGCAGACCACAGGGACACGGGAGAAGGAGAGGCAATGACAGAAGGAATGGTTGGTCCCCTCCCTCCAAGGGCAGCAGGGTTGCAAGCCATTCTCCACGCCTTACGTGGTGTGGAAGAAAAGCCTGGTGTGAGTTAATGGACTTCTGTGAGCCAGAAGTGTCCACCCTGTGTGGTGGGTCTGAGGCCTGCTGGCTCTTGTAACTATGCTCTGTAGACAAAGCTGTAGATGAAGTAAATATTAAATCCATCTATTTTAGTTCATTCTAGACAGAAAAGGTAACATCACAGATGCCTTGCCATATATTTTCATCAATAAAAAGTTTACTACTATGGGCCTGATTTCAGGTGACACCCATAATCCTGTTCTGAGAATGGGTCCTCAATGGTGACCTCAAATGGTAACAACAGACACTATTTCTCTAAAAATCCAAGAATTCCTAGAATACAGAAAGAAGCCTCCTTGTAAGCAGACTGCAAGGTTCAGGTGACTTCTGAGACACTGCCACCTGCCTGGGCAGGTTCACAAAAGAAATCTGCCACACTTTGGTTCTAAACCTGAATATTTTTGTTTGTTTGTTTAGCCACTGCCTTGATTGCAAGGCCAGCTTCTTGTAATTCACAGTAACAGAAGGTCAGTGGCATCTCGAGAAGGTGAGTCCTCCACGACTTTCTCTGCCTTTGGGCATGATCGATGTTTAATGCATGAAAATCTCTCCAGGGATGGAAACCTTTTAACCCCCGTAAGAAATCTGTTGCAATGCTTCATGGTCTCTACCATCCAAAACCACATTTTCTAGTATCTGACCTTAATTTCTCTGCTGTAGTTTAAGCCACCAATTCCTTGTCTTATCCATCATAAACAGAGGTGATTCTCTCCCTTTCTGTGGCAGCCTTTCACACACTTGACAATTGCCACCTTGCTCCCCTGGCCAGTCCACATTCCAGAAGCTCAGTCCATTCCACATTTCTTCATCACTGTTGTGGGGTTTTTTTCTAGAGTTCTGGTCATTCCCACTGTTCCCCCCTGGACTTCCTCCCATGGTCCACTCTTTTTTGATGTGCAGTGCTCAAGACTGGTCACAGGAGCCCTTGGCCACACCGTTCAATTCATCTATTTCCTAACAGCACGTCTCTGTTGACTCCTATCCAGCTGGTGAATCCCATCACCCACAAATCCCTGTCCAAAGAGCAATCAGCCCCCTATACAACCCTGAGTCACCCCCCAGTTGTCCCTCCTGAATGACATTCTGGTCTCCTTCTCATGCAATCCTTGATTTGCCACTATTATTTGGACTTCTTCAGCCTGCCAACTGTTACCATGTGCTTGTAAGTTTTATAAGTGTTCCCTATCCCAATATGTGTGCCTTTACTGGTGATTTAAAGAGTACCAGACCTAGATGTACCCATCCCACAATGATTTGGATGTTCCTGCAACGTTCGGAACAATCTTCCCTAGTTCCCTTCTAATAATATCCTGTGTAACAGTGTTAAAAGCTTTTTCGAAGTCAAGATATATGATACCTACTGCTTTGCTACACGCACAAAGAAGAAAATTGTATTTGTGTGACACAACCAATTCTTGCCAAAAAGAAGCATGTGCTGACTATCACTTATCCCTGTATCATCTGAGTATTGCATGTTTTAGGAACTGCCAGGGAGCTTGTCATGCATTATCACCCTCTTGTGCAAAGTGCTATGCAAAATCAGCAACAAAAGACGGATCCTGTACCAAGAAATTAACAACCTAATTAATTTTTTCCCCAAAAGAAAAAGGTACCTCCTTCCTTATCAGACATCGTATCTAGGAAAATGAGAGCATTCATTCTGCAAACCTGTTTTATCACAAAATGAGATGACCATTCTTTCCAAGAAGTCCCAAACAAGTAGTTATTACCAATAATATCTAAGGCTTGGTTTTAACTGCATTAAGCCTTGCTTAAGACAAAGGACATCATCTGTCTACGTCCCTCTCACTCCCTGCTCACTCATTGTCTGCTCCACCTAGGATGCAAGTCAGGCAGCTCTTCGGTTTTCAAACCTGACTGCTCCCAGTCTGAGCGACACATCTTATGGTGACACAACTGCTGCAGGGTCTGCAGGAATTGTCTGAAAGCCAAGAGCTCTGTCCAAAGGAAGGAAAAATGGCAAGGATATAGTTATGTGAAGTGAATGAGTAAAAGGCATAACTCCAAGACTGCAAGGAAAAGTAACTAAGAATATGGCATTTTGCACTGTTCTTGCTGTACAAAGTAAACCAATTTTGAAAAGTGCTAAATCATGGCACTGGTTGTGGCAAGCAGCTTGATCTTATTTTATGGGGTTTTAAGCTTCATGACCATTTTCAAAGTAAAGTATTCTAGCCAGATAGTCTGTGACTCTATGTTTGCAAAGCACCTGTAACAGCAAAGCATGGGCTCTGCTGTTGCTTCTGGAGCCAAAGAGTTAGTAACAACTCATGCTGTTTATACGTGCAAAGCATTTGGAATTAATTATGGATTTGTGCTCTATTTAAGTGTACTTTTAATTACTTTTGATTAGGATAAAGAGGATCATTTTCTTTTACCAATTCTCAGGATATTCAGAACATCTGGAAACTAAAGCAATTCTTTGCACACCAGGTTATTAGTGTAAACTTTAACATTTTCACAGAAAATGCTCTGTGAGTGGGGAATGGCTGCGGCATCTGTCGTGACGTGGGTGGTCTTGGGCCTTAGGGCCACAAAAATGGTTGGACATGCAAACCCTTCCCTACAGTTGACAGACATGATCAACCACGCACGTTTGCCCAGCTTGTAGGTGTTTAGAGGCTAGAGGGCCAAAATGTCCAAACTCGAAACATTTATTCTCCCCATCCATCTTGCCTTCTCACACAGAGCAGCTTTCTGAGATGCAATGAGAGAGAAGGGAAGGGAAGGGAAAGAGGAAGGGGAAAGGGAAGGGGAAGGGGAAGGAGAAGAGGAAGGGGAAGGGGATGGAGCCAATGCAATGGGTCCAATCTCACCATCTTGGGATCACAGCAAGAACATCATCTTTTAGTCATGGAAGGATGTCACTACAGCCAGGGATGTAACCCAGACAGGCTGGTGTTGCAGCTGAATGCAGCCCTGAGGCTCCATATGGGACCTCTCACCACCATGCTACCCCAGCAGATCCATGCTGATGGAACTGGGAAGCAGGCATTGATGCTAATGATTTACTAGGAATGCAGAAGGCTGCTTGTTTTAATATATGGCACATATGGCATGAATGTGTTAATGGAA
This sequence comes from Oxyruncus cristatus, assembly GCA_013399855.1. Classification (NCBI taxonomy): domain Eukaryota; kingdom Metazoa; phylum Chordata; class Aves; order Passeriformes; family Cotingidae; genus Oxyruncus; species Oxyruncus cristatus. The sequence continues at coordinate 114,298 of VXAY01006082.1, forward strand.
TTTATACTGTAAAAAAATTATGTCCACACAAAGCATGGAATTACTTGGGTAGGATTTATGCAACAGGCATAAAATCCAGTGAAAATAGTCTAACCTTTCTGAGGCTTGTTAAGTTTTCTTTTTATTTATGGGAATGTCTTAATTCATGCGAGGTGAATGCCAGAAAAAAAACCCCTATAGATTTAGTGAAAACCTAACTCTTGTTATTTATAAACTTTCACAGCTCTATTTTGCTCTTGTTTACATCAGGAGTAAAATTACTTGAAGTCACTGGGCCCAATCCAAAATCAACTAAATGACCCTGTTGAAGGGGTACCAGCACTATGGCATCAGTTGACCCCAAAATCATGCCAAGAATGAGCAAAAAAAAAAGATGTAATGAAGAATATTTAAAAAATTGCAATTTTCCTGCTTAGTCTTGTTGTATGTGTTACATTAAATATACATCAAAGTAACACTCTCCCATCCTTGCCTGTGTGCAAACAGTAAGATGCAGCACTCCCTGAGGGCAGCGGGCTCTCCTGGCCGCCCAGGACAGGATGGTGCTTACTCCTTGGAGGATATTTATCCAGGTTACTAAAGAAAAGATGATGCTTGAGTAACCACACTGTCTCTCCATCAGTGGGTAAGTCCCACATTCACAGCTTCAGCCAAACTATGACAATGCCCTTCAAAAAATTATGTTCCTACAAATGCAATGAAAATCAGAGAGGCATAAATCCGTGCTCTGGTGAGAGGAGGCAGAGACTCCCCAAGGGTTACACTATCTCTGGCAGGACAGGCACTTTTCAGTCAGCCACCAGGAGTGTCACACACAGTGTTTGCAGTGCAGAGGGAGGAGGTGGATGGAAGGGGAAAAATGCACAAATCCATTGGAAAACAGGCTTCTGTTCTTCATCAGTCTACACATCTTACTCGGTGCATCTAAATCCCACACAAATCTCATCCTGTACTTTTCTGCAGCTGTAGCACCAAAGCGTCTTGATTTCTTACAGACACTAATGAATGCAACCTTAAAATACCCCCCTGAGGTCAGCTGGGGTTACTAACTGGAGGTGACAATAAATGAGCTCCAGCAAATCTTGCTCTGGTAGTTTCTGGCACCACCTCATCTGCTTCAGCTGCTCCCCAGAGTCACTGCTGCATGGCTGGCAGGGAGGAACTGGGGCTGGCTCCCCAGTGCCTCCAGCTTCCCGGCCTACTACCCAAAACCAGGCAAAATAGCACCGATGGAAGCTGAGGTCTTGTCAAAGAAACTGTACATCAGCCCAAATCCCAGCACGTTATGCTAATGCAGAAGGAAATCAAATGGTGCTGGGCAGAGTGTCTCTGGCCTTTGGAGACCTTGCCCCTAGAAATTAATTTGAAGTGAAACACTGTGTTTTTTCCTCTGATTTTTAAAAGCAAAGGATTTTTAAAGCTCCCTGATGAGGAACTGTCCTAGTTCCATGGGGCAGGGAGAGTTCAGGGTTCAGGGTGGGGGCAGCCAGCAGGAGGTGGAGTTGGGGTCCCAGAGCCCAGATTTTGCCACTCTGGATGATGGTGAGCCAAACACGATGTATCCTGCTGGAGACTCAGCCTTTCTCAGTGTGTTTCCCTGCTCTCTCCAGCCAAGGCAAAATAAGGTTATCTTCAGGTTTTGGAGGAGTGTTCTCTAGCAGGTTTTTGGACAGCCTTTTCCACCTGCACCAGGCTTTCGTTGGTGTTGCCCTTCATTGCATGCCATTTACCCCATCTCTGTATTACTTATGTCCTTCCTCCTCCATCCTCTGCTCCACCTCCGCCTCAGTTCTTTCATACCCCAGTTCTCATCCCAGATCTTCAGGCTCTGCACCTCTCCCCACTGTGTCCAGAACTACTGAGGTCTGTCCCCTACACTAAATCTGACCCCAAACTCTGATTTAACACTTCATCCCTGCACTCCACACACCTCCCTACAACAGCATTCCAGCATGATCCATTCCTCCTGCATATACCCCAGGAGCATGGAGGGCACCGGCAAACAGTCCCCAGGCTGTGCCCAGCATCCCAATGGGATGGGCAGGGATCAGGAAAGCCTAGTCACTAAAGCTCTCTCCCATCACCCTCCAGAGTGGTGCACACAACTCACAGAGGCTCTGCTGGGTTCTGGCAGAATCCCTCAGAAAAGGATTCTGCTGGGCTTCCCTGGTTCTCTGTGATGCACATGGGAACTGAAATTTTTCAGGCTTATCCCTTCACCCAGTCTGGGGTTGTAAATAGGGGTGATACTGCCTGGAGAGCATCCCTGCTGCCAAACTTGGAGCTTCCACTCCGAAGAATGGAGTTTCTTCAAGGCAAAACACCCATAGCAACTTCTATAATGTGGGTAAATTACCTGAATTTCTCTAAACTTATTGCCAAGAATAACTACACTCTGTTAGCTGAAAATTTGCGTTGCTACATATAAGTAGAGAATGACCACATTTGTACCAACCACAGGCTGAAAAAAACTTCCATCCAAAGAGCTACTGTTTAATAAAACTATAATCCAATACAAACCATAATCTTATCATGTTTAGAGATCTTAACTAGACATCACAGTCTGCATTATTTAGAACAGGGTAAGGATTAATTTCTACATCACTCTGTATCACAGAGAAATCTGAAAACAATGTTCATATTTCATTTATTCTTCACTCCACTGAAACTCCCTTTCAAATCAAATCAATGTTATCTGAAAAAAAATGCTTTGCCACAAAAAAAATAGCATATTCAGATTTGTTCTGCTTCCACCATTTCAGTTATACTTTTCACATTTATTTTGAATGATGCCCTGCAAATCCTACCTTGTTCCACAAAATTGCTTCAGCATCTCCTATCTCCCATCTCTCTGAACTCATCTGTTCTCCCTTTGCCATTATCTCATCAAACTGTGCAACACGGTCGTCTCTTCTATAATGCACATTGACCCAGAATAAACAGAGGAAAAATATTAGTAAATATGATTCTTTTAACCAGGATCTTACATGTGCTCTCTAAATGGTGTCTGATGTGGTGCATATGTAGATCTGACTTTGAAAGTGTCATTTAGGAGAGATGCCTGGAGGATTCCCATCCCTGGAGTTTGCCAGCACCAACGACATTTCACTACAAACACATTTAAACAAATGGCAGGGCGGGATGGTTTTTGCAAACTCCCTTTCAGGACTGCTGCAAAAGCTGTGTTTGCCTGCTTAAGAGACATAAATATGGAAAAGAAGAGGGTGGAAAATGTAGTAAGTGATCCATCCATGCTACTGAGAAGTTTTAATTGCCTGTGGATTGCAGCTGGTGCAGTGGTACAGCCCCACATGGGGATGGAATGGGCTTGTTGCTGCAGAAGCAGCATTGCTGAGCCTGCAGAGCCACCACAAAATCCCTCCTCAATTCCTGTCCCCATTAACAACAAAATATGCAAAACAAAGGTGCTGAAAGGATATAGTGGGCTTTTCTTGTCGATCTGACAGACTGGTTATGCACAACATGGTGTAAAAATGAAGTTCGGCTGTTTCAAAGATGTGAGATCAGATCCTCATGCCAAGTCCATCTTGTCCCAGCTGCTCTGCTCCCAGGCTCATTTGATTACTTGGTTTCAGTACCATCCTTGTTATTCACCATGCACAATTTTAGACTCTGACAGTGTTTTACAGGACATAGTAACACCAAGGTGGGGGCCTGCCTCCGTTAAGGCAGAGACCGTGACCCTGTGAACACCGAATCCCATCACTAAGTGACTCCTGTGAGGGCACTTGGGATAAAGTGCCAAGCAGCACAAGGACCTCAATCCCTGACCCTTCCTCCCATTTCTATTGGATATTCATCTATAGTGGGTGAACAGATATATTTTGTAGTCACACTGACTTATTCACCCATGCATGAATTATCTTGTCCCCCTTCAGCCTCCACAGCATGGCGTGTGTCCTTCCTCCACCTGCCAAGACAGTATTTTAAAAATGAAGATCTGAACACTTAAGTGCTTGATTGTTTATACACCCACCCTCTTGCAATAATGAAGAAATTAGGAGGTGAAATAAAATAATTTTTTAAAAAATCAAAACTACAAACAAATGCTACTGTGGTGACTAAAGGCCACTTTAGTTCCACGAGGTCATGCTCAGCCCCACAGTCAGGCAGACACAGGAGACAGAGGTGGGACACAGCTGACAGAAGAACTCTAAGGAGGAAAGGTCCTAAAGTTTTATGGTCCAAACCCCTCTGTATTTTGGCCTCCTGGCACACTGGTTGTCAGTGAGGTGACTGAGGGGCAAGGGGCACACAAAAAGTTGCTCCGGGTGTGAGGGAGCTGGGCACAGGTAAACACAATTCGACAGCGGTAGTTGCAAGGTGCCACAGAAAGACAGAATCCTGCTGTGGAGCCAGCACCGCAGAACTTCTGGACTTGAACATTGTTTTAAGCAAGCAAAACCCCTGTGTGGCTGCTCAGGGGACCGTGACGTGTCTGAAGGCTGGCAGTAGCACCGGTCACACGTCACAGCCCGTACACGGAGACGCTCCAGGCTCCCTTTGAGCGACAGCTCTGCAGTGAGAGCTGAGCTGCACAACCCGTCCTCAACACAGATATAAAAAGAGAAACAAAGCACTTCAAATTTGTCATTGCCTTTTCTTCTCTGAGATCCGGCTCATGCTTTGCTTTAGCACAGCAATATCCTCCAGGGTCCCCTTATAAACCTTCCTGGGAAGTCGTGCCTCCTGCACCACTGCCATTCCCACCCCGCATCCCCAGCACCCACAGCAGGGCCCCTGCAGGGATCCTGGCCCCAAATCCCCTCTCCTTCTCCCCATTTCCTTTAAAAGTTGTTGGCCTTAAATCAATGCTGAATTGAATGTTTTGATCACCAGCAGAGAATTTCTCCTCCTGCTTTTGTTAATTCACTGACAATTTGGGATGCTTTGCATATTAGCATCAGCCTTGCGCAGTGGCCATCAGAGGTCAAACTTGTCACAGATGCATCCCAGTGTCACACCAGTAATCCTTTTCCCAGTTAATTGGCCCAGGCATGCTGCACACACCATTGCATAAAGCTCTGCTTTTACCTCTCTGGCAGAGCCAGCCAGAAGCTGGTGGGCTGATGTCCTTACTCTGGCAGCATGGAGCCCCCCTGAGCTCGTGTCAGACGCCCCATCACACTCACCAACCAAGCCCAACACAGCAGGCAGCCTGGAGGGCTGGGTATCAGGATGAGTGCACACAACTAAAAATAGTTCAGAAACTGTGAAACCAGGGCATCCACCTGGATATCAAGGAAGCAACTTTCTTCCTTCCAGGGATCACATGCAACCAGTGTCTCTGCAGAGTGAGGGGGAGAAGGAGGATAATTCAGGGCACCCACATCAGTGCTATGCTCTTGGGGAACATCTCTCCACCACCTGCATAGAGACTCAGACACCAAGCTTTTAAATCAGGTACCTGGAATCACAAAGTGTGAATAGCCCTATGTTTTTATTTACTGTGTCCACCACCTTGTTACTCATTAAACAATTTTATTTAGTAGCTGATGTTAGAGAAAAATAGTTTTTACAAAAATAGAGCCATAACACCTTTTTACACATCTCAGGCTACGTTGCATGATAAATTTAGTTGGCTGAGCCTTCACGTCCAGCTACAAAGAGACCCCAGTCTTGCTGCTGGGTATCCTAGGAATTTCATCCCTCCTGGGGTGGCCTGACAGGGTCCTCACTGCCCAGTGAGACTCCCTTGTATTACATGTGCTGAGTACTGTACTTTGACATCACACCTCTCACCAAATCACACTCAGTTTCCTCACCATCCCTAAATCTGTATAGCAGGCAAGCTGCTTTGTGCTTTTAAGTGTCTGACAGAAATGGTTTCCTCCTTTCTGGCCACAGCTTTGCTCCCCGTATAAAGGCACAAAGTGGTATATTTTGAACACACTAATGCACATCTATAGATGAACTGTATATTATCCTATAAATTGGGAATTAAAGATCTCTAACCCAATAGCACCGAGACAACAAATCCACAAAGAGACACATCCTCTTGTCTCTTTCTGAACACATTATGCTCACTGAAATCCCAGGCAATGCCTAGAAATCACCCTAGCTGTGTTTCTGATGGTACAAGCATATATAATGTGGTCATGCCAACACACAGAGCTGGGTTCCCCAAGGCTTCAGGTGTCTGCAGAAGGACTGACTGACTCCCTGGCCACTTGGACAAGCAGCAATGGGACCTAGCGCCTTTGCCAGAGCCATGGAGGGATGGCAGGAGCTGCACTAGTGTGCTGGAAAGGGCTGCATAGCATGCCTTCCATTCCAAATCCGTGAGAACTCGAGTGAATTTCCTGATCCCCATCAGTGCTGAGAGATCCCGAGCCATGGAGGCTGTTTCAGCCACTCCGTGCTCATGATGCTCAGCCATGGGGATCCTGAGCAGCACAGGTTAATGGGCTGCCCACGTTTCCTAATCCTCATGAGCAAACTCTGCCAAGAATGATTACTAGCCCCTGACAAAGGTCGTGCTCTGTAAGGGCTCCACGCTTATTGCACTGGGATGTGTTTTCTTTACACTTGCATGTAGCTGCTGAGGCTCCCTTATTTCCATGCATTTTATTTCTAACAGAGCATTTCTGTTGGTAAATACCCACTGCTTGGTCCTGAGCACAGCTTTCTGCCACCCCACTGAAGGGAGGGGAGGGGACCTCAAAGAAAACAACCTGCAGGGTCTCAGCCCATTCTCAGGTGCAACATCTGCTCTGCAACACTAGGTGCCACGTGTGCTTGGCTCTGCCAACCCCACTACTCGATCTAGCGCTGGGAATGGGAATTCATCACTGAACTGAGTGGTTTCAGTTCTGAACAGGCTAGGTTTAATGTGATCAGGAGGAGAAACAATCCTTTAAAATGGAAAGCAAAGCTGAAGGAATGAGTGCTTTTAAGTTACAGCCCGCAAAGCCCAGTGTTGGGGTGCCAGGACATCCTGGGGACTGGGATGGCTCCTCTCCTCACACTCATGCAGCTCCACCTGACCAGCTGCTGATCTCACCTTCCCTGCAATCTCCTTTTTCTCCCTTATCATCTTCCTGTCCTTCCTGTCCTTTGATCCTCTTTTTCCCTCTTCTGGCCGCAGGATGAGATGTTTTCCCTCTCCGCCGGCGCAGAGGCCCCGTTCTCCCGCAGTACCGGAGCTGTTTGTGTGGAGTGCTGGTGACATATTGTGGCTGGGCTGGTTAATCACACATATTCCCAAGAGCTATAAAAGCTGGTTGTATCCAAGCTCTGAGCTAACACAAAATACTCATTTTGCCCCTCAAAACCTGCACAAACCAGCGAGGGCTGTGTTTATCCGTGTGCTCCAGGCTTAGCCCTTCTGCCTGCTGTGCTTAAGGGTTGAAGTCTGAAGTGTTCTGCATTATTGATGGATGATTATTTACATGCATGGAGTATTATTTAACACACTGTGTTGAGTCTAAATTATTGTAATTTAAGCTTGAACTTCGTGGTATTTGCATGTAACTATAGACCCTGGCTTTGTGTTTAAACTGTATCTGAACAGAATGGTGGAGCCAGGCTCTTAGGCATTAAAAGATAATCATTTAACTGACATCATTATGTTGTTCTAAGGCAAGAGGACTTCTAGCATGCTAAAGCACATGCAAAAATTTCTATATATTTGTTTATTAATTGTCATAAATTTTTCAAGCCTCTGTTTATAAATTTTACCAACCCAGAGCCTAAATATACCCCATGTCAGCAGGTCAAGGGCAGTTGCAGCACCTGCAAGTGCTTCCAGCAGAACACATTCAGGCTGTGGAATAGCTGCACAGTGGTACCCAGAAAATATTCAAGTCCCTCCTTGTGCCCCCATGCCAAATGACGTTTCAGGACTGTGACATCAAGTAATTTAAATGCTGTCAGTTTATGCAGCATCTCAGTTATCCTCTAATAGTATAGTTACTCTTTTCTCAGAAGAGCGTGGTGTCTAATCATGTCAGGATTTTCTTAAGTAATTCTGCCTCAGGGTAAAGAATATTTTTTTATACAGCAGCAGTGGATCTATATGGCTTTAAGAGGCAGATTCTCCTAGCACTCAAGGCCTGGCTTAGAGGAGGCTCCTGAACTGATTCTGTCAAAAAGTGTTTGCATTTTCTTCAGGGTGAGTTAGAAAAGGGAAAAAACCCAAATGCGTTTTGACATTTGTATTTCGAGTGTTATCCGTCAAATATGCCAGGACCAGATCACAAATTTCCTCAAGATTGTTGTGGCTATCCCACCTATCAATAGCAATCTGGAGCTCGTACAGGATGCAGGCAGAAAGGCACGTTGATAGAGTACAATGACAGATTTCACATTAGAATGGTGGAGGAACAGGGGCAGCTAACAGCATCTTTAAACTTGCACATGGGTCTTCTCAGTAAGTGAGGTCTGACAGGCCAGTTTGTGAAAACCAGAGAGGAAACAGAAACCAGAAGGCTGCCCAAGGCCAGGGCTGCACTACCTGGAGCTGATCAGTGGTTGGCTGATCATCACATGAGTCTTTTGTCCCTTACATTTTCTGATGCTGTGGGCAAAATTATTCTGAAGGAAGCCTTGACCTTTCACTTCCTATATATATGTTATTTTGGAGCAACAGATCTCTTCCAGTCCCCATTTCTCTGAAAGCAGCTAGGGGCAGAGGGACCATGCAAAGAAAGTCAGGCAATGCCACTAGGGCTGAGGGATTCTGAGGAGCACAGAGATCCTGGGACGGGCATCCCCACTTCCTGCAGAACCCCAGCCCTGAGAAGGACTGCAGCATTGACCAGGGTACCTGCTCCCACAGGACAAGCAGCACTCATGCAGGACACCCAAGAGAAGCTTTGCATATGTCCATTCAAAATCAGTGGCAGCAGAGGACAGAGGCTGCTTAGATTTTACATGGTTTAGTCCCCCAGCTCCGTTATTGATTCTACCTGTGACATTACACAAAAGCCCCCAGTGACTAGTGACTTGACCACTCCGGGTGATTTCTGATTCTCCAGCATCCATCAAGTCAGACCTGTCTCAGGGTGATCTGCCAGCTCTGCCCCTCCATCACACAGCACGTGGCTGTTTTCAAAGCACCCTATTCTAATACTTCAGTTTAATACCATTGGGAGAGCGATCTGCAGGTCCTGTTATGATATAAAATTAAAATTCATTATGCTGGTTGCATTCCTAGGGTTAATGTATTGGCACTGCTAGCAAAACAGCAAGGTGCCATGCATTGTATTAGCTACACTGATTTGTAGACAAAGAATGCACAGACTGATGGCACACTGTAGTTCAACATTAGAGCAAAAATGCCAATGAAATGTAATGCTGTGTACAGAGACCTGAGGTGTTCCCAGGTGCATTAATAGTCAAGCACAACTGGCAGGAAAAAGGTGGTGGTGTGTTCGTTACTGAATATTCTTGAGATCCCATGTGGTAAAGTGATGCTGGTCTGTTTGACCATGGGTCATGTTATCCTCAGCAAGGGCAGGCTTGTCCCGAGGTTTTTTGGGGATCATCCTGAGTCCTACTACAGGTACTGTCAGCTATTTAATTATGGATACTCAGTCACTGATGGTGGATTAGCTCCTGGTCTCCTCTGAACACCAACATGCAGCAAAAACTGATTTTCATCCCAGCCCCCAGGTAGCTTTGATTTCCATAAGGTTGTCTCTGCCCCATGAATGCCTTTCAGTCGCAGCCAGGTGGATGGGCCTAGGCTTCAGTAGGTGCTCGCTTCTCACATAGTGAGTCCTTCTTCAGAGCCAGGGCAGAGCCCACAGGAAATATGTGGCAGTGGACTGCATTTTTGCAAGGTTTGAGATATTGCGTAAACGATGAGCTGAGGGACTGGTTCAACATGTAATATTGCAGGAGGCACCACGGTCCCCCTGTGCCTGTGACACGGAGTGTGCCATATGTGCCATGTGCATCTTGCCTCCCCCAAGGTTTCTGGGGAAGACACTCTACAAGGCACCAGATCTTTAAAGTAGCTGGCGCTGAGAATCAGCCCCTCTTTTCCTCCCATTTTCATTCCAGCCTAGTCCCGGTCGCTCCAGTCCCCACAGCTTCTAACTTACGCTGCACACAAACACTAAGTTTTTGTAATTTTTCCTCTTCAATGGGTCAAGATATTTGTCACTGACACCACGAACAGGAACCACTGGTCGTCACAAGATTGATGGAGTCCCCAGAGGCCAGGTGGGACAGCTACCATCTATTTCAGAGTATTGATAGATATGAATATCAGCTGTGTACCTGTTATGAATAGTTTAGTAAATTTAAGGGACTTTTAATACCCATGTTTTAGCTGTAATTCCATTTTCATACCAAAACCTAATGTCTTCTGAATCCTATGTCACTGCTGACAAAAAAAAGCTCCTGTTTCTCCATTCAAAAGAGGTAAAAATAACACATCAATAGTAAGAAATAAAAAGGATATATTTATTTTTTAGTATCATCAGGATGTCAGAGCCAGGATATAGAAATGGATGCAAGGGCTGTGGTATGGCCCTGTCACCTGTGCTGCTGGGAAGCATCACTGCAAAAGCAGAAGAGAAACACTTCTCTATTTTATTTATTTTGGAATCAGAAGGGTTTACAGGCATCACAACCCCTGGGAATAAAACATATATGGCAGTAATGGGCAGTTTGGCAGCTTGGCACGAGCAGCCCCAGAGAGCAGCAGGAGGAGTAAGCCAGACTGTCTCGGGCAGGAGCAGCCCAGGCACTCAGCCCTGGAACAAAACTCAGGGTTTCTGCTCCAAAAAAGGCTCACAGATCATCCCAACACAGCTAGAAACTTCCAGCCAGCCCTGCACCTCCAAGGACTGCCCCAACATCAGCCCAGCACTGGCCTCCAGGCTCACCCAAACAGCCCTGGAGATGTGTGCTGCAGATAGATGTGTCAGCAGTGGGGATGCACTGACAGCCTAAAAGATTCCAGGGCCAGGGCTGGACATTTTAAGACATGTCACTGACACTAGACCCAAATACCACCTTCTCCCAGCTGCAGAAACGGCTTCCTGGCCCAAAATCCCAGGGTGCAAATCCTGAGGAGCAATCCCATAATTTCAGGAACTCCTTTGTCTCAGAGCATCAACCAGGCTGAAAATGATGCTGACCACCACGAATGCTCCGGGTGTGCTTCTGTCCAGCTGCAAATACACAGAGTGCAAGTTCCCTGTAGATGTGAAATAATGTGAATAAGACAACTCCAGAAAACCTCAACAAGGTCATCCCAGGACATGCCATAACCACCTCTAGTACCTTGCTAATGATAGATAAATGGTCAGATAAATGCTAATGGTCAGGTAAATATTTAAATCATGTATCACCTTTCTCACTAGCTACTTGCAAAACACTCAGACCAGTGGGAAACCTGGGCTCTGCAGCCCACCAGGGAGATGTCGACCCACTGGGCAGCACAGAGCTTGTTCCTGATGTTGAAGAGGAGGAATAGACACTATAGGAGATGAAGGGCCATCCAGCAGCGTGCCAAGGGCTGGATGCTCAGCACCCTGTGCCAGTGCATAACCTGCCTCCTGCGATGGGATATGGTCCTAGCCTGCTCTGTCACCACTGGGCTGAGCTGGGGACTCACAGAAACACTTTAGTATCTGCTTGAAAATACATTAAACCTTTCTTTTTGATGGACACATTTGCAGTATAAATAGTTCTGTCCTCTTTATTTCACTCTGAGCTTTAATTAATATATAAATCAAATGCTTATAAAACTCACAAATGCTTGGGAAGATGTAAAATTTAATTAGTTTGCCCACACAACTCCATATGTCAACTGTTAGCTCAATTACTCTTTGCCATGAAATACTGACTGCACTTTCTCATATTAATAATTTCCCTCTATCTTGGAGTCATGGTTAATCAACACCCTGAACTCAACACACACACTTGTGCTAAATTAAATATTGAACACAAGGAGCAATAGCCTCTTTAATGAAACCACAGCTGGATTTTTCTCAGAAATGAGATCCCCACGCAATATTGGGGCAGAGGATAATCCCTGGGGTGTGAGGCAGGTTATCACCCTGCTCTGGGATGTGCTACCAGACCTGCTTGCAGGAGGTGTACTACTATGTTCATGTTTTTCCATGGAGTGCTGGAGGAAATACATCCCTGTCTCTGTTTTCTTGGGATAGGAGAGGGATGGAGCAGATTCCAGTTGGTCAGGGACTGGGGGAGGTGAGGGGAGACTGGGAATGAAGCGTATGGCAGAATGGGCAAGAAGGGGCAGGCAATAGATACACTTGATCAGTTCAGGTGTGTAGTGAAGAAGTGCAGGTGTGCAGCAGCTAAAGGCAGGGACGAATGACCAGTATATCCATTAAATACACATTAAAATCACATTTAAGTCAGCCCCCAGTCTGGCAGTGACAGTCAGTACAAAGGAGCACCGCTACTGCATTTATTCATATTTCGAAATTTTCAAGTGACAACAAAATGTCAAAATTATCATCTGGTAAGGGTCGAGCCCGTGGCCTGCCTCCTCCCCATCCCCATCCCCAGAATGAGGGCTCCGATAGCCCCCCTGGCTCACACAGCCGAGCCCTGTGCCGAGCCGTGCCGGCTCCCGTGCCCGCAGCTCCCTCCCCGGCCACAGCCACGCCACAGGGTGACTTGGAAGTGACCTTTGCTGGCTCATCCAAGGCGCCCGGCGCGCTCGGCTGCTCCCGGCACAACAGTCAGCCAGGGGCATCGCACGGGCTCCCAGACGGGCCCATCCCACTGAGGACGGATCCTGCCCGGCTGTGGGAAGCAGGGGGATGTGGCCGAACAGCCTCACCGCTGCCCATGGGACTGTTCAGTGGGGAGGAGGGTGCTGGTGGCTGGATATGCTGTAGCAGAGGGAGCAGCAGCCAAGTGGAAATTAAGAAAGCTGTGGGGGGATGCACTAAACCATTTTGCCACTTTCAGGAGAACTCCCATGGAATAAAGATGCCTCTAAATCTAAAAAATACTGTAAATTAAGCTCTTACTTTTTCCCATTTGTGCTACTTGCCTGTACATAATTTTCCTGTTTGTGCTGTGAATACAGACTATTTATTTTCCCTAAAACTATTTTCTTACTCATTTTGCTTTCAGGAGCTGGTGTGGGAGCAGAGCCCAACCACAACCACTGTGCACGAGCTGCCAGAGCTGCCTGACCCTGTGGCTTCTGCTCAGAGCCACTTGCACTGTGTTTTGACAGTCCTGAAAAGGTTCTTTCCACTGCCTTTCCTGAGGCAAGGGTCCCCCTGTCACTGACCCCCCTGGTTTGCCCTGGGGTTTGGGTTTTGCTTGCCCCCCTTGAGGTGGGAACTGCAGACCTTGCTACCTGAGACCTACCTCGTACCTGAGATGGTGCTGGGAAGCCATAAGTCTTGGATCACACTCTCCCATTTTACCATACATACTTCAAATCTCCCCTATGCCCATGAGATCAACTGAGTAGATCAACCATTTCCCTATGCACTGTGACCATCTCAAAAAAAGTTATGATTTCATCAAGTGTAAAACCACTTTGAGGGTGGTGGTTGGGGTTTTTTTATAAGTTATCTGATATAAACAGAGCTGGAACCCAGATACTAAACAACAAAATTTTAATCCTCCTCCTTCATTCTTCAGGCAATCAGCTTGTTTCTTTAATTCAAATTAGCTCTTCATATTCAAGTCTCATTCTGTTCAATCTTATTTTTCAATTAAATTCAATTGTCTGTGATCTTCTTAACTTCCAATGCTTCCCTGCATGTCTAATACAGGGAAATTTTGCACTTGTTCCTTTCACATTCCTTTTTTTCCTTTTTTTTTTTTTTTTTTTTTTTTTTTTTTTTTTTTTTTTTTTTTTCCCAAGCTGGTGACATTTTGCTAAACAAAACCAACTTCCAGCAACAGGGGAAGAGCAGAGCCATGGCTTGGTCTGATCTTGAAGCATGTCTGTGTTGCCCATACAGGAGTGATAGCTACCAAATGGACACTGCTGGGAGGGGAAATGTGTTTTCCACCAGTTGCCTGCCTCTGCTTGATGTTGACACCACTTCTGGTCAGGATGGGGGGAGCTGTAGAAAACCAGGGCCATTCAACAGAGAGGGAAATCAGCTGACAAAAGGAATGAGAATTTTTGGGACAGTTCTGTGTATAGCTGTGAAGGACCCAGTGAGCAGAAGAACCCTTGGTGGTGAAGCTGCCACCCGTCAAGAAAACTGTTGGCAGTGGGCAGACCTCAGACAACACTTAGTAAAGGGGTCTTGGAAGAGAGAGTCACAGAATGGTTTGGGTTGGAAGGCACTTTAAAGATCGTCTCATTCCAACCCTCCTGCCATGGGCAGGGACAACCTTCCACAAGAGCAGGCTGCTCAGTGCCTCATCCAACCTTACCTTGAACACTTCTAGGTATGGTGCATCCAGGACTTCTCTGGGCAACCTCTGCCAGTGCCTCACCACCCTCACAACGAAGAATTTCTTCCTATTCTAAACCTGTCTCAAGATAAAGACAGGAAAGTTGCAGCTGCCTGAGGATAAACCTGAGCACACAGAGGCAATGTATATTGTCATCTACACCTTTACCTCACCAGTTGTCTGACACAAAAGGCAAAAGGCAGCTGGGAGCACTCCGCCCTGCCCAGTAACCACCAGACCCGGCATTAGCAGGGGAAGTGCTCCTGTGGGATTTGCTCAGTTATTGCATTTAGGGGCGTTTTGCCACTTTCACGCTGTAGCAAAGTCTGGCTGTTGCACCATCAGTGTCATCACGATGCTTTCAGTGCTTCTGGAAAGGTTACAGGAACCAGAGGACCAGAGATCAGGTGAAAAATTCAGTTTCCACCACCTTTTTTAAATACTAATAACTGCTGGTTATGATAAAAAAAGCTAGAAACAGCCCCCAAGTGTATTTCAAAGACGGAAAGACCAGAAGGCAAGGAAAAAAAGTCCCCCAGTTTTATTATTTTGTATAATCAGAGTATAATTGGAGAGCAGACGCAGGCTGTAGCACACTGCCATTGGGGACTCTGGATTTCTAATAAGAAATCCATGGGGGAATTAAATGCTGTTCCAGTGGTGTTCTGGCTGATTTACAGGGATGCACCTGGAGCCAGAATCCATGCCCCGAGTTGCTGTACTTCACCAAAAGCAAAAAATTTAGGTGCCATTTGTAAATCCTTGCAAAAACTGGGTCTGCAGTGGGAACAGCAATAGCCCCTTAATTATAGCAGTGCTTTTGGGAGCTGTGATAATTAGGAGTTTCCGGTGCTCTGGAAATCAAAGTGGTTTCTATTCTCTTCTTTAATTAATTCAGGCTTTTATCTGTGAAATTGGAGATGAATTAGGGTTCTGCTCTAGGCAAAGGGCAATGACGCTTGTGCAGTCCCCGGCAGGGTGAAGCCACTGGACCCTAGTGATGGTATGTCACTCACACTGCAGAATCCCTGGCCTCCAGTTCTTGGTATTCCGGGAGATGAAGGGGAAAGGCCAGAGGGTGACATGCCTCAAGCAGGACTTGCCACAGCACACACATATCACAGGGATCTGCTGCGTGGGGGTGTGTGTCCGTGTATCCAGAGCAGAGGACAGCCTGCCTACCAGCAGGAATTCATGTGCAGCAGATAACAGACATCCAGCATTATCAGCTCGTCACACAGAAAAGGGAGAGCCAAACTGCATAAAAATCACAAGATTGGTATAAAATCACAAATTTTTTTTTCCTCCCCCGTTTAAAAGAAATTAATGTTATAGGCCCTTTTTGTTTCACCCTGGGAGGGGTTTAATTTTGGGAGGTTTTCCCTGGCAAATCCCTAGGCTGGGAAATCACAGTGAAAATCCCTGTGACTGTTAGAAGATGACAACAGCAGTATGGGATTTCTGGTAAAATCGTGCAATATGACCAAAGTGGATACCCCATGATGTGAAATCATACATGCAGGGGTGGAAGAGAGATTTTCAGTTGTAAATAAAGCTCCAGCTGATGGGATGACATTAGTGCTGGAAACAGGAGCATCTACCACCCACCAAAGCTAAAGCCAGTGTTCTGCAATTAAACTATGCAGCTAATAAACCAAATTCAGCCCTGACAATGTTATCAAGGAGCTCCCTGGAAATGATTCTTTATGTCAAAGTCTGTTTTTAGATCCAGTAAATCCAGATCCATCCTGGACTTCCCATGCAGTGAATTCTGCTGAGAGTACCCAAACCACAGGCTCAGCAACAGAACCATGCCCCAGAGCAGCTTTGTGCTGGATTAAACAGTTTTCCCAGAAAGAAACTGCATTTCCGCATCCACCTTCCTTGATTTTTGGTCTTTTTCTCCTTTTCCTACTAGGTGGCGCCTGCATGACAGGCGGAGACGAGCCCCGGCGCAGAGCATCTCTATCACGTCTCCTGCGCGAAGGGCCGATAAATGACACTTTTCTCCGAAAAGCCGGGCAGTTGCGAAGGCGATAACCTGCCGGGAGCTGATTAGCAGCGGGAAGCCGTTTTCTGGCAGCACCGCGTTAACTGTTCTTCCCGACCGACTTCCCCAGGGGATGCCGCCAGACCCCAGGGAGGGGCATGTGGCCCGGCCCAGAAGCTGAATCCGCAGTTCTCCAGATGTGCACAAGCCCAGTACAGACACTTCCAGCCCGAGCATCCTCCTGAGCACCCTGGCAGCACAACTATGCTCAGGGTGCTCAGCAGGATGCTCGGGTTGGAAGTGTCCAGCATGTCTGTGCAATCGCCCACACTCAGCCACATCTCGCCTCAATAGTCCAGTCCAAAAATCAGGCATTTCATTGGTGCTTCTGGATCATCAGTGAGAGACACATGGCTGATGGTGTGATTGGTGTGATAGGTGACAGGTGGTTGGCATGACTGCAGACCTCCACTGACTTTTAGCACCATACAGCCACCATTGCCCCTGCACAGCCCTCAGGTGGGAGAAGGGCTGTAGGGGCACAGTCCATCCCTCCCCATCTGGGATACTTCCAGAGGGAAACAGCAGTGCTTTGTCACACCTGCAACCTGCCCACAAGTGGCTTCCCTCTGCCTGCTACCTCCTTGCAGCTCCATGAGGATTCAGCCAGGTCTGTCCCCAGAGCCCGTCAGGTGTCAGCGTCACTCCCAGTCCTTCCAGATAACTCCAGCAGAGTTGAGGGACAGCATAAACTACTACTTCTTCACCCAACAAAGATGCTGTTTGCCCAGCTTCAACTTCACAGAGCCATCACAGCTCCCTCCACGCCCATTTTTGCAGTCCCCACCTCATCCCCCTACACGTGCCCTCTGTTTCACAACTGCGCCGAACCGATTTCTTGCCTCTGCTCACTGGCAATAATTAACCACACGTTGTTGATTCTACCCTGCCAGTATTGTACACACACCTTTCCAGCCCCTCGGCTCCTTTCTGGGCTCGGCAGTTTCGGCGCTGCCAGGCCAAGTGCCAGTCCAGAGCACTGTGCCGGCAAACCCTGCTGTGCTTACAACCCAATTTCCCAACCCAAACGGTACCCTGGGCCCCAAGAATGCAGATTCCAGACCAAAACACAGCTCTGGGAAGGCCAGAGGAGGAGCAACATTTACTGACCGCCCTGCCAAATAGGTTGGTTTGCCAACGGTAAGTTTGCCACTTACTGCGTCTGGATTTCAGAGGAAAGCAGAGCCTTTCCCTTGCCGAGACATTGGGAGTGGCAGGGTGAGGTGGTGTCCCCGAGCTCTGCTTTTGTCACAGGGTCTGCTCAGGTGCAGCCACCACTGCCCAGCACTTCTGCATCCCTGGTGTCCTCCAGTGCACACCAGACCTTGGGATGCCACATGATGTACCCAAGGGAGCCAACAAGCGGGGAGGGGCACAGGGAGGCTTGGGGACCACTCACTTTGTGTCTGGGTGCAACAAAGCCTGGGCCACCACCTCTGTTGATTAGGTGAGGGACAGGAGGTGAGCTGCTTCTGGTGCACCCCTTCACACTGTCACCTCAGATGGCTTGAGCATCCCAGCAGGAGCCCCAAGACACTGTGGGAGGTGGGGACTCCCCATGGCTCCCTGGCCTGGCAGCCAGGAGCTGTCAAGGTTCATCTGCTCACCAGAGCCACGCTGTGCTGGCACACAGGCACTGGCAGAACCTGCCAGCCCCAGCCCTGAGCAGATCCAAAGCAACTGCCCAGCCTCGTGGGGGGGAAGAACAGGGAGGAGGGGGTGCAGCTGGCACTGGGGCTGAGGGTACAGTGGGGCACAGCCAGATGGGCACAGGGACACAGATGGTGCTGGCAGAGAGCTGCAGTTCTGACCAGTGAGTGATGGGCCAGGACAGGTGACTGCTGGGAGAAGAAGGGTCCAGATGACACAGGGAAAAGCCCTTGCTCAGGACCAGCAAGGAGAAAGAGGGTAAAAAAACCCAGATAAAGACCCAGAAACACTGGCCAAGTCCAGCACGATCTCAGCACATTGAGTCTCTCTGGGTAGAAGAGAAATTAAGCCAACTCTCAAGGCCATATCAGGTCATCTCATCAGAAAGACAGTTCCCAAGGGAATTTCTTGAGAAAAAAATAAAGTCAGTCAAGGTCTGGGAGCTGGGGAGGCTTTAGCTACCTACTGAAATGGCTGGAGGCAAAATGGGAGCTGCAGCGTTTAAACCACCTGGCAAAGGGGTGGCGTGGACAGGGTTTGAGGAGACAGGTGTAAAATGGGTGTTTATTCTGAGATGCTTCTCTGTGACAGACAGGTGGAAAAGCAGAGTGTGTTTTGGTGAAAGTGATGGGGATAAAAACTACAAAGTTTGCTAATTTACAAAAAGGAAGGGAAATCTTAAAAAACAAAACCAAACAAACAAACAAAAAAAAACACAATAAAAAACAAACAAACACACACACACAAAAGTAGATTCCAGTGTTTCAGAAACTCCAGTGAGCTGGTCATTACCCACCATGGAAGTGATCATAAACCTGTAGCCTTCAGCCATGCAAGGGAAAGGTACAGAGGGAGACCAACCTGATGCAGCCACGGCTCTGCAAAGACCTTAGAGATCAAAGAGGAAACTGTAAAATGAATTGTGATGACCAAGGCAAACAAGGCAATGACTACGGGTTCTATAAATAAATTGAAAGGTAAAATTTGTCCTTTACATAATGTGGGAGAAAAGGTAACAACATACAGAAGGCACAAGAGAGTTCAACAGTTTATTTCCTTCTGTCTCCACAAAGAGCTGATCATGGCATATAAATTTTTATTACAATAGGCATGAGGAGGCAGGGGCCACAACAGGCAAGAAGGAGGTAGGGAGTAATCTGGATCTCTCAGCTGCATTTAGTCACAGATGGATTTCACAGAGCTGTGATGAAGTACAGCTGTCCCAATGATTCTCCTTCTCCTAACCATTCCAATAGGTTTCCTGGCCTTTCCAGTATTGTTCAATACCCAAGGAACTCACAGCATCTCAAAATTTGCAGCTTGAACATCCCAAGCCTCTGGAGCTCTCTCTTATCCAGGGTCCAAGCCACTGGGAGCCACCAATGGGAGCTTTCCCCAGCAATCCCATATCTTTGCTGCAGCTTCCCCATATTAGCAGGTTTCTGTATCTCTCACTCCTTAGATCTGAGAAGGTGGTGAGTGCCCTTTCAGGCTGGGATAGCCCTGGTTGGCAGCTGACTCTGTTTGCAGGCAGCACAGAAGCAGGGAGAGGGGAGATGTCTGTGTAGGACAGCTGGTGAGAATGGGCTGAGATCATTAAAACCATGGCCTGACCAGGAGAGAGGAAAGAAGTGGGGCTTGTTTCATCCCAGGAACACATATCCCCTGTGCAAGGTGGACACAGAAGTGATGGCAGTCAGCAAAGATTAGGAAAAGCATCCTAACTGCAGGGAGTAAACCTCCCTCTGCCCAGGCTATGAACACAGACCACACCAGCATCTCCCCAGCTATGCCACGGCTTGGGCACAGATGAGACCATCCCTTCAGGTCCCTCCCCTCCATGCTCCTCTCCTCTACTGAGAGAGCAAACCAAAGCTCCCAAAGGATTTGTTTTCAAATCCCTATGGGGTTTGTCCCAGTGCTTTTGCCAGAGCACTGCCAGCTCTCGGCAGCCCCGGAGCTTCTATCGGAGCTCGTCTATCGGAGCGGGGCCGTGTGGCTGTGTCGGGCTGGTTGCAGCAGGACAACTCTTTCCCTGAGTGGGGGTAGGAACCCTTATCTGCTCCACGCCTCGTGGCACAGCTTTTCAGAACAAGTGCACGGCCCCTGATAGCAGGGGCAGAGGCGCAACACACCGTACCCGCCCATTAAAATAAGACACCGGCTGGCTTTGAAATGCGTTTATAAATAGAGAAATTAAGGTCTGCCTTCGACTCCTGTCTGTAATGGACACCGCCACCCGGCTGCCCTGGCAGAGCCGCCCTCCTGTCCGTGCGTGTTTAACCTCGGCACAGCAGAGCCGCCCGGGCCGGCGCTGCGGGACGGGGCTGGGGGTCCCAGCGCTCCCACCGCGGGGCCGGGCAGGGCCGGGCCAGGCCGGGCACTGGGCCGGGCTGTGCCGAGCCGAGC
>VXAY01006082.1:135098-163458 GCA_013399855.1 Oxyruncus cristatus
GGGGAAAAGTCCCGGCTCCGCGGGGGCTCCCCCGCCGCGGAGCGGTGTCTCCTTGGCTCCCGTGCCGGGAGCCCCACGGCCGGGCTGGGGAGCGGGGCTGGTCCCTCCCCGCGGCCCGCTCCGCCCATGGGCTCGGGCAGCGGGGTCCGGGCCCCCAGGGAGGTTTCGGACGCAGCCGCCTCGGTGCGAGTGCTGCGTTTGGGGCTGGGGACAGGTCTCTGGCGGAGATTTCCGCGGGGGCCGGTGTGTCCCGGTCCGGGCGGTCACTGGCAAAAGAGGTCGGTGGGATGCTCGTCCGTGGCAGGTCCGCCGGGCTGCGATGCGGGGTGCCCGCGGGAAGCGCTTTCCCGTGGCTACTGGACACGTTCGTGCGGATGCGGCAAACTCCCTGGCACCGGGCACCCCCCCGCCACCAAACAGCGCGGGTTTGCTGTTCCAGGTGATGTGGTCCTCGCAAACACAGCGGAGGTGGATGGGTGGATGGATGGATGGAGGGATGGACGGATGGATGCACTGTGTTCCTCCAGGACCACCTTGCGTTTAGGTTTCACTTTTCATTCTCAGCTCTCCAAATGCTTTGAGGAGATGATTGGCTTCTTCCAGCTAGGGAGAAATCAGCACTGAGATATAAAAGAACTTGGGGAAAATCTTGGCCAGGGCCCAGGATCCCTCAGAGGCAAGTGGGGAGTGGCTGCGTAGTTTCTGTACCGATTTAGGGACTTCTGTAAACTATAAAGGTTGGATGCTTATTGAGGAGGATTTTTGATTTGTGTCAGAGTAACGAAGGATGAAAACTGTGAAGGAATTGGAGAGGTGACTTTGTAATAGGACCATCCCTCAGATGACATAACCTGAGGTGGGATTTTCCCTGTCCTGTGATTCTGGTTAGGGTGTAACACCTGCCCGGGTGATGCACGAGGCCGTCACAGCCCCATCAGGGAGCCTGGGGAAGGGTTTGTGTTCCTAATGCCTGCACCACACTGAGCAAAGCAGAGGGCAGACAGGTATTGAAGACCCCAGACGATTTCTGTCAGAATAGTCTAAATAAAACTAACACACAGAGAATTGCCTCCTGTGGCAAGAAACCAAAACTGAGAGACAGCAGGAGAGGAAGGCTGTCGCCTACAGCATCAGTACTCTGTGGGCTGGGGAGATGCAGGACTAACAAGATTTAAATACTGCATCTAGCTTAAGTTTGCTCTTCTTTTAAAATCACATTTGCCATGAAACAAAAGTACAGTGATATAAGATGCCGCAGTCACTGCACATATTTGATTTCCTCTGTGATTGTAAAGAAGAAAATGTTGATGACTCAACAAGTCTGTGTTTAACAGAACCACATCAAACCCCAGGAAAACATGCTCTTTGAAAGCATAATAATTTTTTGTTGTTTGCTTTGCTTTTTATTTTTGTTCTGGGTTTGTTTCATTTTGCTTTTTATTGTTAAGAACTATGCTTTGGCTGTGATCTTGTAACATCACGCCCATAAATAGAAGCAGGTTTAGATTCAGGGGAAACACATTTTTTCCGATGGTGGAAGAAGTAGGCCAGCCATGCTATTCTCTTGAGAGGTGGGAAAGGCAATGGCTGCTGTGTTAAGAAATGTCGCATACCAAGAATTAAAACCCACCATTTTGTTATCTCCAAGTTTACCATCAGTGATTAGAGTTAGCTTTTTGTCGACCCCATAATGAAGGAAAACGCTATTTTCAAATTTTAATTTACTGCTTCTTCATAGGGTAGTGTAGTGGGTTGAGCCTGGACGGATGCCAGGTACCCACTAAAGCCACTTCCTCATTGTCCCTCTGCAACTGGACAGAGGAGAGAGAAAAAAACCCAGCTAAGGATTCATGAGTTGAGATAACAGCTGGGAGAGGTCACTTACTGATTACCTTCACGGGCATAACAGACTCAAAGTGGGGATATTACTTACATTTATTACTAACAGGATCAGAGCAAAAGAGTGAGAAGTAAAATATCCCTAAAAACACCTTGCCCCCACCCTTCCTTCCTTCCATGTTCTCCCTCCTCCCTCCCAGAGGTGCAGGGGGATGGGGAATGGGGGTTACGGTCAGTTGTTGTTTCTGCTGCTGCTCAGGGAGAGGAGCCCTTCCCCTGCCCCTGTGGGGTCCCTCCCACGGGAGACAGTCCTTGATGGACCTCTCCGGCCTGAGTCCATCCCTTGGGCATCAGTTCTTCCCAAACTGCTGTCCCGTGGGTCGCTCCTCCATGGGGTGCAGTCCTTCACAAATGAGCTGTACCAGCGTGGGTCCCCCACAGGGGCCACAAGTCCTACCCAGGAAAAACCTGCTCCAGCGTGGGTTTCCTTCTCCACGGGCTGCAGGTCCCCAGCGGAACCCTGTCCCATCCTTGAGCCTCCCACGGGGTCACAGCCTCCTTCATGCATCCACCTGCTCCAGCTTGGGCTCCTCCATGGGCTGCAGGGGCACAGCTGCCCCACCCTGGTCTGCACCACGGGCTGCAGGGGAACCTCAGCTCCGATGCCTGGAGCACCTCCTGCCCCTCCTTCTGCACCGACCTGGGTGTCTACGTTGTTGTTCCCGTGTTCTCACTCCGTTCTTCCCTGGCTGGAATTCCTTCTGTGCAACAATCTTCTATTCTTAAATATGTTATCACAGAGGCGTTACTATTGCTCCTAATTGGCTCGGCCTTGGCCAGTGGCAGGAAGTCCATCCTGGAGCCGGCTGGCATTGGCTCCATGGGACAGGGGAAGCTTCTAGCAGCTTCTAACAGAAGCCACCCCTGTAACCCCCCCACCGCTACCAAAACTCAGCCACAGAAACCCACTACAGGTAGTTTTCCCTGCAGACCTACAGTGGATTAAGCAGCTTCCCACCTTCATCTAAGTTTAAGTGAACTGTTGCTTAACTGAAAGGATAAAACATTTTGAAAGCATGTCAGTGATGTGGGAGCTTCCATCTCATTTCCAAAAGCCATTTCATACTCTGGGGTCTCCCAGGATCTTCCCAGGAGCTGCTGGGAAAGGCAGAAGAGGCAGAACACGGGCCTACATGAGCTTTGTTGCCTTTCCTGGGCAGAGCTCCCTGTTTTCACCACTGTGCTTATTCAGGGCTGGCTCAGAGCTACCTGTGTACACTGTGTGTCACGCCTGTGCTCCCCAGGGAGAAAGCAAGGGATCAGCAAGAGCTGGGCTGGCCCTCTGCCATAGGTTGTGTCTTCCCTCCACCCCACACTGCCTCCCAAGCCATCTTCTCCCCATGTGGTCCTGTGCATATTCTGAGTCACTGGTAGAGGCAAAGTCAGAAGGACAAGGGAGTGCTGATCTTGGAGACCCTTCTAACAGGCGCTGCTGCGTGGAAACAGCCAATACAAATATTTAAATGCACACGCAGTGCAATTCCTCCCTGTCTTTCCTGGAAAGAAACAAAGAGGTTTTAAAGAGCTGGAGCCTCTGCCAGCTCCCTGCAGTGGCTACTGGAGCCAGGTCTCGCCATCCCTGACGCCCTGGAGCTCCCAGCAGAGCAGCACACACTGCCCAGAGAGGAGCGGAAGCCCCGGCTCGTTCCAGGCAGGAGCACATCCTCCCAACGTGTCTGGCTGCAGGGCATTACTAGATCTACCTGAGAAGCTTTCACTATCCTGGCTTTTGGCTCCTTCCCTGCTATCCTTGCACTTTGGAGAGGGGAAGGCTCAGAAATAGGTGAGTCACTGAGATGGCCATTAACTGTTTAAGAGCAGCAAGAGATTGAAGACCCCCCCAAAAAGCACGAGAAACTCCATAACACTTAAGTACAGCACCTGAAGTTGTTGTAAAACACCCCTTAATATCACTTAAGAACTGTGAGATGATAAGCAGAGGAAATAACCTTTTCATTCCAAGTCACATCGGCCCAGTACAGTCCTGTGTGCTATGTCAGCATCAGCACTGCTCTAGCAAACTCTGTCTTCCTTCAGGTCTGTGCTCTCCATGGTCTTACAATGAAAACTCTGGGCTTCCCAGACTTTCAGATTCCAGTTTTATGATGTTTTATTACAGGGCAAGTCTTTCTCAGGCTTCTCATTACTCCATCGACACAGTGAGCACAGGAAGCAAGATCTTTTTGCAGAAGGGCAAAAGAAGCTCTTCAGACAAGAACTTTGCTGCAGAGAAGTGGCACTGCAAAGGGGGGCCCCTTGCCTTTGGAGACAAATTTGGAAGAGGCGAGTTTGCAGACATCTATGGCAAAACCTGTTGGCAGCTGCTTAAAAGTACATAATTTTGATGAAAACAGACCAAAAGTTTGTTTTCCAGTTCTATATTATATACGGGTGATTTTTCTGCTCAGCATTGAGTGTTTAACCTTGGGGAGGGAAATTATTCCTGGAAAGTGACCACAGGCTGGTGCAGTTCTGTACAAAAACTGTAGCCAAAATGTCTGAACTTGTGTGGGAAAAAAAAAAGAGATTATTTTGCCCCCGTGGGAAATTCTAGTAGGCCTTTCTCCTTTACTTTTCTCTGTTTTGAAAGATGTTCTTGAATTTTGGTCACGGTGAAGAACATCTTGTGGTCAGGGACATGCCTTTGGCCTCACTGCTGGCTTCCAAAAACAACATTCTCAATATTTCTCAATGTTGGAACCTGAGGGTGTGTGGAGTGGGGGGGTCAGTGCCTGTCAGCCCATGTTTTCATTAGCGGGTGATGGAGCAGGGAGGCACATACTGCATTTGTAGGTGACACTGAGCTTGGAGGGACTGGAACCATTTTAGAGGAGAGACTAAAAATTAAAAATCATTGGAGAGCTGGTCTACAAAAGCAGGGCAAGTGTTATGCCCTGTGTGGTCAGACTGACTGACCGCCTGGACACTGGGTGAACGACCGGCCAGACGGTGCCGTGGGGAGCCAGAGGACAGTGGGTGATGGACACTGTGCCCCATGAGTCACCAGTGTCACACAGTTGTGCAAAAGCAAACAGTCTTCTGGGATGAAGAAAGAGAAGTGGCACGTTGGGGAAGCGGCGCCTCTGCTCCAGCTGGTGCCTTTTAGGGGCTCAATTGGAAAATGCAGTTCTGGGCATCCTCCAAGAAAAATGAGAGCAAGGAACTGAGGCTGAGTTGTTGGACACCCTGTAAATAACAGCTCGGATGAAAGACCTGGGTTTCACTTGGGCAGGAAAAACTGAAGGGAGATACGAAACCTGTTCTCCAAATGCAGAATGTGTCTGCAGAGAATGAGAGGGCAAATCATTTGCCGTGTCCTGTGGGGGTAAAAGAGGAAGCGATGAGGTTAACTGGATTGAGAGATTAAAGAGGAGAGAAAAGCAGGTCTCTGCAGGAGCTTATGGAAGTGGTTTTAACAGACAAATACCTGATAAATGAGATAATCAGGTAAACACCTGCCCTGGGGCAGGGGAAGGGATGAGGCCCTGTGAATGCAAAGTGCATCAGAGTGGAGAACAGGGCAGGTCTGTCCCCACCACATTGCAGGGTACAGACTCAGCACCCAGTGGTGCCTGCTTGGGGCAGAACCATCTACCTGGGACACATCCCTGTCCCAGCTCCCCACCCCAGCAGTAGGGCATGGGGTGAACAGCTCACCATTCCCTGTCCCATATGCCTGTGGGCAAAGAGGCTGAAGGACAGCAGTGGGGAGAGCCCAGGTCCCAGCATTTCCTCATTCTCACATGCTGGCTGGCAGCCCGGGTAGGTTTGCAACATGGCTTTTCTGGCTGAGGCAATACCAAAGGGTGATTTACACCCTTTGCCAGTTCCTGATTTGAGCCACTGGGGATAAAACTCTTCTTTGGAAGGAGAAAGAGGAAAAGGGGCAGCAAGCTTAGTTTCCCCAACTCCTTCTCTAGCCTGCAGAGCAGGGTAAGTCATTTCCAGTCAGCCTGAGTGGCACTGAAAGGTCTCCAGAAATGTGCACCAGAGCCAGGATTAAAGCAGCTTTGGATAAGCCCTTTTATTACTTAAATCTATTCCAGTTCCAACAGGTTCAGGTTCATGGTACTTGCTGTGCTCCTGGGAGGGATGCTCTGTATGTGGGAAAAAGACTTAAACATTTGATTTTCCCTGGAAATAAAAGAGTTGTAGCCAAAAAAATGAATATTTCTGCTCACAGCAAGACCTGACCGAAGGCTTAAGGTGCTGAATGCTCCTCTCCAGCTGGGGGTTCCGGAGGGTTAACACAGCTGGAGATGCTCTGCAAACAGAGGCTGTAGGGCTTTGGCTTCATGGTTCAAAGGTCCCTCCATGCAGACTGAAAGTCCCCCGGGGGCAGAGATCACCCCTGTCCTCCAGTGTGTGTGTTTGTGGGGCTGTGCTCCATGGAGCTGGGTGCCAGCCATGCAATGACCTCTGCAGTGACCTGACCAAGGGCTCTGCTACATCATTTGATTCCTCATGTGCCTTGCTGGTCTTTCAACCCGTGTGCTCATTAAGGAATGTAGATAATACTCATGTGCTTTATGTCAAATAACCGCCAAGCAGAAGCTGAAGCACAGAGCAGGCTCTCTGATGACCTGCACTGGGTTGAATCCAAAGCTTCCACTCAGCTGTGGAAGGTCTGAACAAAACCTGACCTCAGGGGAAGACACAAAAGCAGTTGTTTTAGCCAAGGGAGTGCAGCCTGAGAGTCCGTACGTGAGGCTGAGTTCGGAGATGAGTTTTTGTGCAAACAGGAACCAGTTTGCTTGCACAGGACAGGACATTATTGGAGCTTCTTATGAGATTGCTGCCATGTTCTTCAGCAGAATTTGAGTCAGTGATAAGTTTAAGGCACTGCCTTTTTATTAGAGTTATTGTAAAACTAACTTGTCTTTTATCTGATAAATCTGAATACCAGGGCAGTGAAATGAGTCTTGGGTTTTTTTGTCCAGAACTGAAGCAAAGCTCATGCTTCACCATCACAGATCCATCCTTCTTCAGAGTGTACAGCTCAAACACTTCCAGACTGCAAATTAAGGGAGCCAGCTGGGCTATCCTGCTGCACCAGAGGATGTGAGAGGGGCCCAGAAAGATGGTCTCATTGTTAAAGACGTGGTGGAAGATATCTGGGTCGTCCCAGACAAACTTGCTGGAGTCCCATCATCGTTAGTACCTTAGTACTCCACATCTGTTGAAAGAGGATAACAAATGAGCTGGCTCCTCATTAGCTGTGGGGGATGATCTGCTTGGCAGATTGACTCTGATGTGATCCCAGAGACACCTGAATGGGCTCCTGCAGCCCAGCTCCATCCAGAACGTCTGTCCTGCTGCAAAACTTGCGTGAGGCCTCTCAGTGTGGGCAGAGAGGCAGAAAAACCTTGTTTGCCTGGCACTGAGCCTTAGCTAACAGCCTCTGCCAAGCCTCAGGTACAAAATGTGTAGAATTATCCCTGTTTTTCTTCTGTGAGAACCCCTCCCTCCCTCTGCCTGGGCAACAGCGATTTGGCTGCTTCATTTCACTCAGCTTCTCTCAGTCTGATCCCATTCTTTGGGGCAGAAGCGGCCTTCTGGCCAGTTTTTTAGGGTGCCTGGCAGAGAGGAGATCCCTGTCTTGCTCACTGCCCATCACTGCTCTTCTCCTACAAATAATAGCAGTCATTGCAATTCAGTTGGTGAACTGCACATGGGAACAAGTGGGCTACAGCTGGACAGACCATCCCCACTCAGTGATATAAGGCTGTCAATTCACAGTCTAGCTCAAGGGCAGCTCTGTATTGTATTAAATATTTTAGTTATGGAACTGCTGCCCAGTTAGGACTGAAGTTAGTTTACTTTCACTGGGCTGTGCTTTAAATCATTTTGTAGCTTCCTTGTTAAGAAACTGATCTTGAACCGGCTTTGGATGGTTTGATCTTGCCCTGGAGAATTAGCTTTGGCAGGGAGAGTTTTAAGCAGGTAACTCATTGTCCATAGGTGCAGAAAAAGCTGTGTGGACACGGTAAGTCGGGGCGGTGGCAGGAGACAGGGGTCTGTGTGCTCTGCAGAGATACAGAAGTGAAAAAAAGCTGTTGCCTAATCAGACAGTCCATTGCCAGGCATCTGTTAGGCAGAGACCACAGGGTTTGTGTCAGTGAAATGCATTTATGGTGAAAGAGGGATTTTCTCCTCCTTTCCTCGGGAGGATTTCAGTGCATGGCAGGGACAGCAATGCAAGCCACAGGGGTAAGCAGCAGCCAGCGGCAGGGACCACCCCACCAAGGGCTGTGCAGCAGGGATGGGTCCTGCTCCAAAGCCCCAACAGTCAGAGCACGACTGAAATAATCACACCAAAAGCCACAGAAAAGATTTTGAGTCTCCTTACTTTTTAACTACCCTGCTGACTTCAAAGGCCATTTAATTCTGTCATCCCTTTTAATCAAAATAACTGGAGACAGCAAAGCTGTTTATCTCCAAACATTGCCAGCATCTCTGTACATGTTCAGTGGCAGCTACAGGACAGAGAAAACATACTACAAGAAAATTTGCTTGCAGCAAAATTTACATCCCAGTGGGAGCACAGAGAGAGCTTTTGAGGTGCCTTAAATCGATTATGAAATGAGTCTGTGGGTAACAATCGCTTTGCCATCCTGAATGCTGATTTCTCTCTCCTTGGCTGAGAGCCAGAGATGTGTTTCTTTATTCTGGGATAATATTTTGTGTGTAGAGGTGGTGGAAAAGGAGGGGGCGTGCGGGAAAGCAAGCTCATTACGCTGAACAATAGCATTGGCCCTAGAACAAATAGTTCTGGCCATGAAAAAATTTAAGTGGAGCAGAAAGGTTTCTAAAAAGTAAAGCAGTGAGTGTTTGATAAAGCATCTGATAAGAAGGGACCAGGGGGAAAAAAAAAAAACCACGCACCATCTTTTCGGATAGAGCTGCTTTACTTTACACAAGGGGTTTCCTATTGACCTGAGCTCCACTTGTGAGGTCACTCTTCATCTCCAGAAGTCTCAGGTGGTCCCTGCTCTCTCACCCATGTGTTTCTTTTCCAAACTGAAAGCTCTCATCATCTCTCTCACTCTTTCCCTATGGCCCTTTCTTAGGTTTATTCTCTTTTTTTTTCTTTTTTTTTTTTTTTTTTTTTTTGCAGTGGAATGAGCAGAACTGCAGTGTGCTGTTCAATCTATGGATTTATAGAGTAGTATAGTCGTGCTATCTCCATTGCCTTTCCCACTAATTCCTGGTGAAACATCCTAGTGACTGTGATACACATGGAATACACCTAAGGCAGGGGGGTGTGCACAGGCAGAAGCCTGCGTTAATCACTGACACACATCCAGCATCACCAAATGAGCCTTGCAGGACATAAACCCTCCTGCAGGTCTGGGGCAGCAGCAGAAACCTTCAGAGTGAAGTATGAGCAATTCTGAGTTGAACAGGACCCTCTTATTCACCCTCTTTCGCATGAAAGAAGGTCTATATGCTGCATGGTGAGCAGAAGACAGGTGTTGTTAAGGGGAAGTCAATATGCCTTTCTTTGGCACTTGTTTTCTCCTGAGAGCACTTCTTCCATGAGCACATTGCTTTGATCTGTGGTTTTGTATCCAGGACAGTGAATCATAGTTTCAAAGTCCATCTGCTGAAGGTGTTTTGCAGGCTTTCGATGAGGAGAAGGACTGAGACTGTGGTTGCTGTGTGAGAGATCTCCTTGCCCAGTAACTCAGCTGTGTTTGATGTGTGTCTGCCAGGGACCACCAAGTTGGTATTTTCAGAGCAATGTGACACTCTGATCATTTTTCTGAGTGTTTCTAACAATATTACAGCTCATTAAAGTGTACATATGCTATGACGGATTATGCCCATAGGCAGTTCTTGCCATGTATCAGTAGTGAATTTTTTTGCTCAGGCACTTCGAA
The DNA here is from genome assembly GCA_013399855.1 of Oxyruncus cristatus. Taxonomy (NCBI): domain Eukaryota; kingdom Metazoa; phylum Chordata; class Aves; order Passeriformes; family Cotingidae; genus Oxyruncus; species Oxyruncus cristatus. The sequence goes on from VXAY01006082.1 coordinate 144,881, forward strand.
TGAAGAGGTCCTTCTGCAGATTCTTCACAATAAAGACTGACTGTCTTAAATGATTTAGATTAGATATTATGAAGAAATTCTTTACTATGAGGGTGGTGAGACACTGGCACACATTGCCCAGAGATCTTGTGGACTCCCCATCCCTGGAGGTGTTCACAGCTGGGCTCAGTGGGGCTCTGAGTAGCCTGGTCTACTGGAAGGTGTCCCTGCCCATGGCAGGGGGTTGGAACGAGATGATCTTTAAGGTCACTGCCAACCCGAACCATTCTGTGATTCTATGATCATCACGCACAAGCTCCATCTTCTCAATATTCGCTCCCTTTCCCAGATCACTTATGAGCCTGTTGAACAGCACAAATCCTCAGGGAAATCCCTTGACAACCTATTTCCATTATGAAAATCATTTATTTCTTCTCACCCTTTGTTTCCCATTGGTAACTATTCATGCAGAAGTGCCCTTCCCCTTTGCACCACTACTGCACCAATCCCAGAAAAGCCTTGGGTGAAGGACATTTCCAAAAGCCTATGAAAAATACACCTGTGCCAGGAACCAGGTCACCCCAACCGAGTGGTCACCCTCACTTAGAAAGAACTTGACCAGCTATAGGGCACTCCAAAGCCAAGTTGTCTCCCTCCCCAGTATATCACACATTTGTTAATGATGGTCTTTATTATAATCTCTAGCATCGTGCCCAGTACAAAAGCCAGATGTCCTGGTTTGTAAGTTCCCTGAGCCACCTTCTGAGCCCTTTAAAAATCTGACCTCCAGGAATTTGCCATTCCTTAAGGGTAAATTTGCTGTTCCTTCAGTCGGGAGGCAGATTTGAGCCACAGGCACAGGCTGAGAGCAGTCTGGCAGTTCCCTGCCCAAGATTCTTCTGACCTCCAGGTCCAGCTACTGTTCTGCCTGTGAATTTATTGATCTGCTTAAAACCTCTCCATGCCCTCAATATCTAATCTGTTACAGGGCAAAATTCATTAACGTTTGTAAAGCTCATCAAGATCTTTCATGAGCAAATCTCATCATGTTTTAATATATTTTTTAAATGTCACGAGTAAGTTCTCATTACTCATTAAAGAGCTGAAGCAAATAGCGCTTGCCAGACCCAAATATTGGAATAGGCAAAGGCTGCAACTCTCTTCGTTTACCACTTTTAGGACACTTTCAATTCAACTTCAACTCCCTGCCTTGATTCTGCTTCTGAAAATCGGAAGCACCCATCCCTCTGGCTTTTCCAAATGAAGGCTCAGGGATCCCCTTAGGCCCCTGGAGCAGGACTTTTCAGGAGATGCCTGGTAGCCACATAGGGATCCGAGAGCTGCTGATCCTGATCACTCTTAGCATTTGCCCTGGCTTTGCAGTGTGAGATGGCAGCATGAGGAACAGCAGAGGATGGATGAGTGGATCCAGCAGGTGTTGGATCACACAGACCTGGGAAACCTCCCTAAAAGCCTTCCCCTTCCAACCTAGCACGGTGTTGTGTCCCCCTCCGATGGTGCTTGTACATTACTGCACACTTGCTGGTGGGTTTGGCAATGGGTCCTGGGCTACTGGGACCAAAACCACATTCATTTCTGTTCAAGTGGCCTAAGTGGCTCTTCTCCCCATGACCGCAGGTGTGATCTGGGTCTCTTCAAGAGCTCCACAGTGAATTTACATTTCTCCTTGGTTTTCCTGCCAGGATGTCCAGAGGAGACATGGCCAAGCCCCTCCTGGGCCACAGGAGCACGGAGGGTGACCCTGGCGCGACGCCCGCGTCCGGCCGCACCATCGGGGTGCTGGGGAGTGGGGACTTCGCGCGGTCCTTGGCCATCCGCCTGGTGTGCTCCGGCTTCAAGGTGGTGGTCGGCAGCCGCAACCCGAAGCGGAAGGCCAGCCTCTTCCCTTCCGCGGCAGAGGTCACCTTCCAGGCTGAGGCGGTGAAGAAGACAGACGTCATTTTTGTGGCGGTTTTCAGGGAACATTACTCCACCCTCTGTGACCTGGCTGATGTGCTGGCGGGCAAGATCCTGGTGGACGTCAGTAACAACACAGAGATCAACCATCACAAGGAGTCCAATGCGGAGTACTTGGCTTCCCTGTTCCCAGCCTGCACCGTGGTCAAGGGGTTTAATGTGGTTTCTGCGTGGACGCTGCAGTCGGGTGCCAGGGATGGAAACAAGCAGGTATTGTTTTCTTCCAACAGGGGCTAAATCACAACTGCCTCAGCAGCCGAGGTCTGGCAGCATCAGCAAATGGCCTTAGGCTCCTGGAGGAGTCTGAGTGCTGGCCATGGCATCCAACCCATAGCTTCTGTGTTTCTTCGCTCAGAAATGAAGTACCCTCTCTCACTTCATGCTTTGTAGTCTTTGAAGCATCTACCTAAGTGAAAAGTATTGTTTAATTGTCTGTTTATGTAAACAGAGTCAGTAAAAAAACTGGCAGTGCACACATGAAAGGAAATCTGTCCAGGGAAGAGGTCTTTGGCAGTCGTGGTAAATCCCTGTCAAAAAGCCTGCCAGGAATCATGATGCTCAGTGGAATAATGTAGGCTCCCTGTAATACAGTATCCCTCCTGATGCACTCAATCCTAGAAGCCTGATCTCCTTGCCCTATATGTATATTTCTGTTTGTTGCAGGTTCTGATTTGCTCCAATAACCAAGAAGCCAAGCGAACTGTAGCAGAAATTGCTCAAGTCATGGGATTCACCCCTGTGGACATGGGCTGCATGTCGTCAGCCTGTGAGATCGAGAACATTCCCCTGCGCCTCTTGCCAGCCTGGAAAATCCCCATCTTTTTGGCTCTCGGGCTTTTTCTTTGCTTCTTCACTTACAACCTGATCCGGCAGGTCATCCACCCTTTTATCAGGGAGCAGAAGAACAAGCTGTACAAGATCCCCATCGAGGTGGTCAACACGACGCTGCCTTGCGTGTCCTACGTCATGCTGTCCCTCGTCTACCTGCCGGGGGTGCTGGCAGCCTGCTCGCAGCTCTACTATGGCACCAAATACAGGCGCTTTCCGGACTGGCTCGACCAGTGGCTCCAGCACCGAAAGCAGATCGGCCTCCTCAGCTTCTTCTGTGCGGCCCTGCACGCCGTGTACAGCCTCTGCCTGCCCATGCGCCGCTCCCACCGGTACCTGCTAATCGAGACGGCCGTCAAGCAGGTAACGTGGGTGCTCCTCAGGTCAGCACCCGGAGTGACCCACACCCGTCCAGCTGTTGGGCGGCAGGCCTAATATCTTGGCTTTTTGTCACTTTCCAAAGCAGGTGTGGGACAGTGGGGATAAGCTGTTATGTACAGGAGCCCTTTCCCCGCAGGTCAGTCACACGCCACACACTGAGCACCCACCAGCCCTTTCCCCGCAGGTCAGTCACACCCACCCGTGCTGAGGACCCACCACTCAGAGGGTGTTCCCTGTGCACTTACAGCCAGGCCTAGGATCAAAGTCCCCCATGGTATTGCTCCCCAGAAGCACAGACAAGCCTTTGAAACAAGCCTTGCCCGGTACCTGGCATGTCTGAGACTAGGGCAGAGGCAGGAAAAATGCCAGGAGAGGAGAAATCCAGTGGTGGAGAGCAGTTTCCCTCAGCTTTTCTCCCTTCATTTTGGGATACCCCTGTTTGTTCACATTGACGTTCACAGCATGTGCTGCTGAAATGACCAAGTCATGACCCAGGGCAGGTTGTGTGTCCTTATCACAGTGTGCCTCCAGTGGTGAGGAACTGGTCATAGTCTAAGAGAAGGAGGAAATGGAAAGGGACTTTATTGCCTCACTGAGACTCTCAGGAGTGTTTATCCAGTGTGAGATTGCTGCCTTCAGGCCGCTCAGCCAGCTCTACAGCTCAGCAGTGCCACCGGAGAATGTGACTTCCCTCTTTTGTGCCCCTGACTTCTCACTGCTCCACCCTACTCCCTCCTGGGATGGCACAGGCTTTGTGCAGCTGAGTGGGGAACCTGATGAAAGAATTACCCCACAACTAGTCTGCTTTCTGCACTGGGGTATTTGTGCAAGCGATTCCAAATGTTTGTCCCCACATAAGAGGAGGGAAGGGGCTGTGGGGGCAGAGGGGAGCAGGATGACTAGTTTCAGCAGCAGTGCCTGTTCAGAGCATCCATCAAACACCATCCCCAGCCTCTCAGCTCCAGCCTTGAGCAGGTCCTTCTCAATTGTCACAGTTGCACATTAATCTCAGGCAAGCATCCTGTGTTCATTTCCCCTCTACCTCCTGTTTTCTAGCAACATCTTTGTTTAGTAAATTAAAGCCATTTTAATGGGCTGAAGAGGACAGTTCTAAATGTTCCTCTTTGCTATGTAGTATAAAACCCATCTTCCCTTCCATTAGCATGAACAATTTCCCCCCTAAATGCACTTAAAACAAAGGTTATTAGGAGAGTACTGCATATTCAAGCATCTGTATTTGTTTTCTTGGCTTTAAACTAACTTCTTATTGTAATTATCTTTCCAAATGTGACCTTGGGGCTTGCTGCTGTGGTTACGGGGATGAGAGCTGAGAGCATTCAGCAGTTCTTCCCAGCAGGCTTCAAATCAAGTCTTGCTTTGGCCAAATGGTGGTGGGATAAGGGAGCATTTCCACATCTCCCAAATAGGCAAATAGTGCTGGATGTGTGAATAGGACCCAATGCTCACCCAGGAAAGCTGCTTCCAAAACCAAAACAAATAAAATTCAGTTCCTCTATTCCTAAGTGCTCCATTTTAACAAACCTTCATTGTCATGCCAGGCTATGGAGAAGAAGATGAATATCTGGGTAGAGGAGGAAGTCTGGAGAATGGAGATTTATATCTCTGTTGGAATTATTGCCCTGGGCTTGCTGTCGTTACTTGCCATCACTTCACTTCCATCCATCGCAAACTCTCTCAACTGGAGGGAATTCAGTTTCATTCAGGTAAAGTTGACATTTGCCAATGCCAGAGAGTGATTCTGCAGAGTCAGGTCCTCACACAGGCCAAGGAGGGCAGGGTTTGACCTGTTGGCCCAGCCCAGCCCTGCTCCAGCACTGCAAGCTGTGCTCTGGTATCAGCAGCAAATCCTGCCACGCCACAGCTCCCCGTGCAGCCCAGAGCCATGGGCCCCTTGTCCGGGAGGTGACACCAAGAGGGGTCAGAGGGTAGAGGGCTATAGTATGTCCTGGGTCTGTGCTGCTCTCTGCTTCGAGTTTGCCCTGTCTGCAGAAGGTGCTTCTCTCAGGGGGAAGGGGAAATGCAATGTGTCATGGGCATGACGCGTGAGGATCAGCGGCAGCGGGGCTGCTGCAGGGAGTTTGCACCAGGGTGTGGAGGGCAGGCAGGTAGCCCACTATGGAGGCAGCTGGCTGCAGGCCACAGATCTGCCCTTGCACTTCAGGGAGAATGACCTTCTGAAAAGGAAAGTTCCTGAGAGGACAGTGCAAGGGAAAGACAGCTTTGGCAGAGCTTGCATGCACCCAAGTATTCAATAGACAAGTTTGAAAAGGCTTAGACTGGTCTATAAAGTGCCAGAGCCCAAGCAGCACAGAGGACTGGGGATGATGTCAAGGAAAAGTCCCTGTCTGATTCTAAAAACTGAATTAGGAAGGTAATTTTTCTTTCTCCAGAGTCAGTCAGTGGTTTAGGAGACTTCTTCCTGCTTGCAGCCATGCCCAAGTTCCTGAGAGTCAAATTCCCTTAGTGACCTGAGTCTACTCCATGGGATATTCACAGACCCCAAACTTGGGAGCTGCAGCCTTTTCAGGAATGTGCTTGGAGCCAGGCTTAGGGCTAAATAACAGGGATAGCAGGGAAAGAACCTTCCAAGTATCCCCTGCACATTAGAGCTGATTTTGAGGCCAGATTCCACTCACTGTGTCACAGCCATATCCCACAGCCCTAAACCCCCTTGTTACTTGTGCCTCCTATACCACTGCTGCTTAGCATGCACCAGGCTTCATGTCCCACTGCAGTGACCCACGTGGCACCCCAACATGCGTGAGCCCCTGTAGGACCCCTGCACCTCCCCTGCGGAGCCTCCCTGCGCTCCACAACTAACCCTTCCAAAGGGGAGAGCAGGGTTCAGGGATGCAGAGGTGAATATCTTATCATCCAGCCTCTGTTAAGCTCTGTTGAAGCTCTTCAGTGGTACATAAATAATTCAATATTCATTGGAGCAGGAGTTTGAAGCCTGCTCCCCTGCTTCCCCCACCAGTGCCCCGATCAACAAACGGGCAAGTCAGTTTGTCTTTTTCCTCTCTTGCTGTGTGGCAGCCAGCAATTATTTACACTGAGTAGAAGAGCTGCACCAGGAGAGCTTGACCCCATGAGACCATCCCCTGAGGAGAAGAGAGACCTGGCTTTAAACCTCTCCTTCAGACTGGACAATGGGAGCATATTAATTCTCACCACCATGTCTCAGGGGAGGGCTGCAGCTGCTGGGACGTTGGATAAATCGATCCTGACTTAGGCATCTCATACCAGGAATCCCAAATGAAGGGAAGTATCTTCTTGCAGCCTGGAAGGAGGCTTTGAAACCCCCTGCGTTTCCCTTTGGCTCCCCAGGCAGCCTGGCAGCTGTCCTGGAGAGTGCTGGCATTGTGTCATGTAATATATATGTTGTCACTGCCGGTAGTGCTGCCATGTCCCACCACTGCGACACGACTGTCGCATCTGCCCTTTGGGAGCCCTTCCCGTGTCTTTCTAAGGGTATGTCAGCACTGGGACCAGACAAATACATGATGGTTGGTTTCAAAATAGCTCTTGGCTGCCCCACATGGGAACTGGCTGGCTTAGTTCGTGGAAAGATACACCTATTTCTGTCTGCATGGAATAAAGCATGACAGGGCGACAGGAGCTGGTCACATGCAGGAGAGGCACAGCTGGTATTGTGGAGTATTGAGGGATATGTAAAAAAGAGCAGGTTACAGATCTCTTGGCATGTTACCTTCCATATTTATTTTTTTAATGAAGGTTGTTTTAAATTATTTACTCCTCAATAGGTTGGTGATGCCTTTCCAGAAGAAATTAAGAGCAGCTACAGCTACTGCTCCCGGGCTCCAGAGGTTACATTCACACAGCTCAGTGTGAGCCTCCCTAAATTAATGCACAGTGGCATAATGTAAATACAAGGGGTGAAGCATGAGGCTGCTTTCTCAAATATTTGGGATTGCTATCACTTTTACAGCATGAAAGAGGAGAAATGCAGAGCACAGACATCCGAGCCAGATGTCTTCCAGAAAATACATTAATTTGTTACCACCTCAGTTTAAATGGATGGTATTTCAGAGACGCTGTACCAAAAGCCACATGTGAGACAAATTCAGGAGCCACTTTAGTCTCCTCCTTATCCAGAGCATCACAAGTCTGACATTTTCCAGTGTGTGCATCTGTATTAGTGTCATGAGATATACTGCCACAGTCTTAAAATATATATCTGTTGCCCAACAGGATGAAAATCCTGTTTGTGTTGTTGCCAAGGTTATAGAAAAAAAAGCTAATTTTCATAGTAGCTCCTGCATATACACAAATTTCAATTAAATATAGTTAAATTAGATACACAGTTCCCCTATGTGTCCAGTTTTGATTAACAGGATATAGATACCGGATAGCAGGAATGATTTGTATGTAATTCAACTTATAGGAGACATTTTTAATGTTCCCCAGTGATTTACAAATCAACTCTAATTGGTTGAGAAGTAAAAATGTGTATGATTGCCTTTACCTTCCCATCCTGAAAAGTCCTCCTGGAATTTGAAGGTTGAATTGACCTGGTTTCTCTCATAGTTCATGTAGCACAAGACGTAAAGAATCTGTAACCAGACCTTTTCTAACCCTCCTGTCAATGAAGTGCAAGAGGCCAGAGCCGCTTCCATGGAGTTAATGACTTCATGGCTGCAGAAGTCAGGAAGATATCTGGGTCAGGAAGGGGCTGTTTGCTTTTGGTTCTGGCCAGACATTTCTAAATGAGGCATATGTGACTGGATCACCTTCACTGATACACTACAGGGAGCTCACAGACACCAAGGAAATAGAAAATATACACAAAGGCTGCACTAGTAAGATAACAACTTCTTCAACAAGCATCATTCAGAGGGCTTTAACACCTTACGTGGGTACTGGCCCCACATTCCCCATGATGTGACAGTGCAAAAGAAACCTCTGCCTGTTTAAAACAAAAAGGTTTCATAGTCAGAAACTGCATGGAGAGGATAAAGGAGAGCAGAGATTCAAAACTCTGTGTGGTATCTGGCAAATCAGCCCCATGGGGTGCTCAGCAGGCTCTGCATCATACTAGACTGCATGTATACAGAGCTGCACATACTGAGCCGGGCTGCAATCAGCAGAACTTTTGTTTTTCATGCACTTACAGACCAACCTGTACCCAGCTGTCAGCTTGTCTGGTGAGTGCAGCCACGGGGCTCTACACCACAGATCCTTCAGTCACCATCAGCATTGGGATGCCCCAGGCAGCCCCTGCTCTCACCAATCAGCCCCTCATTTGTGTTACAAGCAGATCAGCCCATTGCTGTTGTCAGAGGAGCTGCCAGCCCTGCTCCCAGCCACCAGCAGCTTAGCCATTTGTTTTTGCCAATTAGACTTTCGTTTCATGTGCCCTGCCATTCACACACAAAGGTGCGTTATGAAGTGCCTGTGATGCTTTGTCACCTTTTGTCCTACTAATTTCTACTCCTGCTCTCCCCCAGTACCATCAACAGTTGAAAGAGAAACTGTAGAGGAACAAACTAATTATCTCCAGCTCCGACACCTCTGCCACGCACAGAGCCCTGCTCAGGCTGACTCTGAACACATCCTCTGCCCAGGGCAGAAAGCATCTGCTGCCCTTGGACTTCACTCTGTCCCCTTTCCCCTGCCCTGCTTTACATCTCTGCTCTGCCAGATGAGTCCTAAGCTGATACTTCCAACCTTTTGCTACCCAGTGGGTTTTTTTTCCTGTTGGAGAGAAGCTCAACCAGTAAATGATGGATGATCTGTGGGTCAGGTCCTGCTGTTAGGTTCAGCTGCAACCATGGCATGTTGCAGCAAACTCCTTAATTTCCCAAGTGCAACTAGTCTTGCCCTTGTTCAGGTTTGCTGCTTGTTACCCCTTTGGTTTAGACTTGGACATGGTTTCTGGTAAGAATGACATCTGTCCCTGAAAGAAAGAAAAAATACGGGTTTGCACGCAGGACTGAGGTTCAGTTCACAGGTCTGTTCCCAGCTCCTGGCATGACCTTGAGTAATGCTCAACTGTAACACAGCAAGAGTTCCTTACTTTGGCAGGGGTCATATGGGCAAAATCTTGGCAGGACTCAGTGACACCCACATGACTGCCTGATAGATGATGTAAAAATGAGCTGTCCTTCCCTTCCCTGCCCAGTCTTCTCAGCTGCTTAAATGACTAGCTCTGAAGCTTAGAGGAGTCTTTGTTTCGTTTTTTGGTAACAACATGGTACATTTTTAAAAGTTGTCTGGGTTTCTAAGTAAGTTTCCCAGCAATCAAAAATAGGAGGGGAAGGTTTGAATTGAGTAATTTTCCAGATGAGATTGTTTTTTTCAAAAGAAAACATGAATGCTTCCTCCCATCTTGCTCCGGTCCCTTATTTCCCTGCTGTGCCCTCTTTCCTGGACATATCTTCAGGAAGACTCTGTTTCTTGCTGAACTCTGACTAGCTGCACCAAGACAGCTATTTTGGCTTGTAAAAGCTTCATTCCCTAAAGTTAGGGACATCAGCGGCAAAGCTTGGGATCTCTGCCATCTCTGATGCTGGCAGGAAGCCACTGATGAGGGAAACACAGTTTAAAACCCCTCTGAGAGCAACCCTCAGAGGGAGCTGGAAATATCCAGGAGTAATGTTGTCTCTGTGGGTGCTTGGGAGCATGATCTCAGCTGAAAACAGGGGAAGTTCTTGTCTTCAGAACAGGGGCTGGGTTCTTGCTGTCTTCCTGAGTGGCTAAAGGGCTCTTGGCTCCCCATTTCAAAGGCTTAGTCTATCACACAGCCTGATGGTCTGGTTCACAAACCAACATAGATCTGTAGGACAGAGAAGGAAACCCTTCAGGGCTGTTGCTCACCTCAGAACAGAGCACTTGTGTCTCCACAATCTCATTTTCCTGTACGTGACACCAGTTACCTGACAGTGTCTTCGCTCTGTGCGAAGCTGCAGCTTCACAGATTTCCGACAGTGCCAGCTGTGGGTCCAGAGCCACGATGCTGATGCTTCATCCCTCTCGCCAGCCATGGACGGGGAGGTCGCAGAGTTGGCAGCTGCAGCTCGGGAGGAGCATTTGGGAGCTGCCTGAGCTCACCTGCTCCACAGGAGCTGGGGGCTGCTGCTTCACATGGATGTAGGAGCCCACATCTCTGCTGAGGTGGCAGCATCTTCCAGGAGACTCCTGCTGAGTTTCTAATATCACACTTAACCTCTGATTAGAAAAAGAAAAATGCAGTCTGGCACGCTACCCAGGAAAGGCTTCCAGTCACGTTTTATTCTGCCCAAGAAACACGGGAATATTCATTGCTTTCTCCGTGCTATGTACACTTACAAAATTACGTAAAAAATATAGGAAAATAGCCAGGCACAAGGTCTTCTGCTAACTGGCGTGTGTTTCTGTTCCTTTTAGTCCAGCCTTGGATTTATTGCCTTGGTAGTCAGCACTCTGCACACGCTCACCTACGGATGGTCGAGGGCCTTCGATGAGAACCAGTACAAGTTCTACCTGCCCCCCACCTACACCCTCACGCTGCTCGTCCCATGTACTGTGATCATAGCAAAGGTCATCTTCAGTCTGCCCTGCATCCGGCACAGACTTCTGCGAATCAGGAGGGGCTGGGAGAAGGGGAGGTATGTCAAATTTGTTCTTCCCAGCGCAACGGGGGAATATTCAAGTGGGGAGACCTCCAGCAATGTCTGACAGCCCCAGCTGCGATGGAGGATTTCAAAGCACTGTCAACGTTTCTATAAAGGTGTTTCTTTTTCTTAAATATATGTATGTTTTGGTATAATTGTGTTGTGGATAAAAAATAAAACTTGGTGACTTTAGAAAATGGATGACCATGAAACTAGTCCAGACAGTAGCAGTTAAATTATATTGCTGATTTTGCTAGGACAATTATTGCCTTAAAAATGACTGTGAAAGCTGAGCTAGGAGCACTAAGATACATGGGAGACTGATGGACTCTGTTAGTCATATCAGTCACTTGAGGTGCTGGCTGGCAGCTCCCCAAACCAGTTCTTCTCAGTTGCTTCCCTAGCTGCTCTCATAAATTTCAATGCCTTCTTTTTAATATGAAGTTGCATGGATTTTCTGAATTTATGACAGCAAAGATACCCTGCCTCTTGAGTGTCTGGATCAATCAAGGCAGTGAGGTTTAGAATGATCAATCCCCTCTGATTTTGTTCTCCTCAATGAACTCTATGGACAAGTAAGAACAGCAATATCCATGTTATTAGTGAGTGCAGATTTTACTAAGAGCATCCAAACCTGACGGCAAGCCCAGTATCCCTGCTTTCTCAAATATAGACAGAATTTCTGGTCCTGGAAGCTGTGCCTGGTGCATGTTTATAAGCTGCAGAAATGAAGCACCTCTTCCAGGAGTATAAAAGCATTTGAAGAGAGAGATAACTCTAACACCAGACATCTGGCTGCTCTACTGGCTCTGAGATGGCAGCTACTGCTGCATGTTCTCTGTTTTACTGAGCCAGTCTCAAGCTGTATTTGATGGAAATAGAGCAAAGATAATTATTGGAAAGACCTGCTGCTTCACAAAACTACATGGAGAAAAACAAGGCCTTCCAGCTGGCATTACATCAGAAATTGCTGTCACCTGAACATTCCCATTTAAGCAAAAAAACCAGCAGCTCTAAACCCACTGGTTTTACTAGCAATAATAAGATCTTTGAACAGTCTTGCATAGGGATCAGCAAGTCTTGACCACAACATGAAAACACAGCAGTTGTACATTTTGGGCGCAGTCCTTCACTGCCTTGCAACTTAAAAAGTCACTTGCTAGGTCACAAAACAGGTATCAGATGCTTTTCTGACTTCACCCCCACTATGGACAAGGTACAGGGCAAAGAAGATTTCTGTCCTAATTTCATGTTCCACCTGTTGCTTTCTATCCCTTTAAGTTCTCGCTCTTTATCAGCATAATTCTCTAGGTTTTGGCCATCTGAATCATCAAACAGCCAATGGACAGCCATTCACAAAAGCCCATTTTAAAGCAAGCAATCAGGATGACACAAGAAGACTACCTCAGTCAGATCAGACACATGGACGTGGCTGGAATAGCCTCGTTTTCCTACAGTTAAGTAAAACACACCACTCAGTGCCAGTATTGCTTTGAGAAACAACAGCTGTCAGCCCCAAATGAGGTACAGTTTGTGGGACAGGAAAGTACTTTTTACTAGACCAGTTAATATAAAGGGTAGGGGGAATTATCAACTTTGGGGCACATAAGGCCTTCTACAAGCCAACATTGCTTCTGTAGCCTGGGTGAGTTCTACACAGAGAATCTCAAGAACTCCCTGTTTAGCCTTGAGTAACTATAGTGAGTAATATTCTCCAAATATTGTGCACGTGGCCAGTGATGATAATGAGGGATTTCAGTTCTTGCCTAAGACTTACAGTAAAGTTTCCAAATGCTACTTCTTCTTGCTGAATAGAAACTGGCTTGAGGGAAAAGCCTAGATTTCATAAGCAGGTGAGTTTTTGTTTGTTTTGTTGGGTTTTTGGCAACACGGGAAAGGTACCATTCTTTCCCACAGTCCCCTTCAGCAAACTGCTGTTATTAGGTTTCCACCTCAAGAACCCAGATCAGCACCTGACCAAATCACTCACCAAGCAGACTGATGGCCCAACACTATTTATTTGTGGTCAGGTGATAGGTTAGACTTCCACATGGATCTGAGATAGTTTCACCTGAGTGTAATTCCACCCACTCCAGTTTAACTCATCCTTGAGGGAAAACTGCCATTTCATCATCAAGCAAAGACAACATAAAAGCACCAGTTTACACTTTCTGGTTACAATGTATTTCTATGCCTTCCCCCCCTCCTCCCCCGCCCTCCCGCAGTCTAAGCTTCTTTTCACATCTTTAGGCCAGGTAAAACTACTGCCTGGTGGCAAAAAAAAAAAAAAAAACAAAAAACCAAACAAAAAACCAAACAAACAGAAGGCAGGGAGGCAGGAAAAGAACATCACAGAGGCTTGCAGGCTTTGTCTTTAAGGGAAAAAGTGTGTTTTTATTGTGAGTCACTGCAAGGTTAAAGTCTCACCTTTCTGCCCAGCAGAAATAAGGATTGCACCCTTGCTTTGTTTACATGACTTTCATGCCCACACACCCTTTCCCATGGCAAAGGGACAGTTTTCCTGAGCAGAAGTAGAGTCAGTGAGTCAGCATGGTGCTTTTCAGATGGATACAAGCCCAAAGGGCCAGACAAGCCAGCTCAAAATCCCCATAGCATCAAAAAAAAGGCTGGTGAACTGTCTCCAAGTAACACCTGTGCCAACACATTGGCCTGCCAGCCATGATCCCTTTTAAACACAGAAAACAATTCCTATAAGTGCAGAACAGCATCTCACATGGTAGTCTCTATATGCATCTGGTCCTTAAAACATGTGACACAACAGTCTGAGTAATTTCTTCTGACTCTGGAAAGCTGAAAATTAGAGTGAGGAATTTTTCTATTATCTTTTCCGTAAGCATTTTTTGGTGTGCATAGGACATTCAGTAATATTGGCTTAAAATTTACCAATTAACTGGTTTTGTACTTGAAGTTTTTCTCTCTCTCTCTTTATATATGTACACACACATATATATCTTATTGCAGAATATATGGCTGGAATGTAAATCCTTTGTATTTTTATTTTCTGTACTGCCTACTATGTGCCTCTGGGATATGTAAGAACCAACTGAAAAGCTGTAACAGTAAAGCCAGTTTTTATCAATGGCATCTGTAGTTATATAAAGATATCCTGAACAGGTCTACATAATTATATCAGAACTCGTTTGAGTCTTTTTTCCCTCCTCCCTCCAAACAATACCATTACTTTAATGGCAGTAGTAGTGTGATTATCTAGAATTTAACCACTAAGAAATAAAACCACTACAGCCAGCAGCTTGTAGAATCTCATTATCAAGGTAATAAAATGATCATTGCTGTGACCTATGGTGCCAGGGCTCAATTATGGAGCTCCTATGCATGTGGGAGGGCACAAGTGTGTACAGACATACATTTCATTACAAGGGACTACTGATATTACACAGCACTTGTAGCACAGTATCAAACAAGCTGAATTCACTAAACAGAATGTGCTGTTGATACAGAGTTTGAGGAAGAAGGAGGTCCAAATGAGGGTCTGTGGAACTGCAAAGAAAGATGCAAAGAACTGCAAAGTTTTAATACTGTAAATTTGTTCTCTACTTCTTAAGTCGCTTTTTCATACAAGTGGCATGCCAGATCAACCAGCTTCTGGATCTGCAGCATTGCATTTTAATAAGCTAATTTGTAAGTTGGTTTTAATGAGCCCATTTAAATTCCTGAGCTAAAGATTAACCTGTGCAGGTACAGTTCTCTCACTCCTTCGGTTTTATAATACAAGGCTTTTAACAGTGCAGTTGGTTTCTTGCTCTTCAGGGATTTACTTAAAAAGTGATATATCAAACTACAGTTAAATCTTTAGGGGGATGCACTTGCTTCAGCACCTCTATGCAATATATTTCCTCCAGTCTCTCCAAGATGGCCAACACAGCTACAATCAACAACGAAACCTGGTGTTATCCTTGAGCTCTAAATTTCACACACTAAGCTAGCGGGATTTGCAGACTGTGCCTCAGATTTGAGGAACAAGATTTGTTACACTAGGACAGTTTTGCTTTATCTGTTTATTGTGCCTTAATAAGCAGCATCAGTTTTGCAGAGTTTCTGCACAAGGTTTTTTAGTGCAATTGAGAACCATGCTCATTTTAAAGCTGAGCATACAACATACAGCAGCGAGATACCATCTATGATTAGGGGCAGTTCTTGTTAGCAGAGCGTGCCCAGGACATTGATAATCAAAGACTAAAAATAAGCATTGTGTGTGTCCAGCCAGGAGGATCACATATTACAAGCCATACTATTACTGAAACCTTTCAAAGACCTAAAGTGACACTAGTGTGGTCCTCTTAGAAAGATAATCTGCTTTAGATTTAGAAACCTCAGCACTGGAGGACTCACTACAGCTGCTGGTCAGCTGGTTAGTTACTCTGGTTATCTGTTTCCCATGTCTGATCTGCAATTAGCTACCTTCAGCTGCTGCTGCTGCATGCCAGCCTGCTGGCTTAAAGAGCTGTCTACAATCAGAAAACAAAGTTGCTGTGCAAGATTCAATTCTGTTTTCTGCAAAACCAGTTTTATTTGGTTTGGGAGGGATGGGGCAGGGGAACAGTGTGAAGAAATGGCCATGACAGTAACTGCTAGGATGTGAGGCTTTCAGAGCTAGATTGCTGCTTTGACTGTAAAACTGATGCCCTCCTTGTTGGATGAACACAATCACAGAATTGTTTAGGTTGAAAAAGACCTTTAAGATAATTGAGTCCAACCATTAACCCAGCACTGCCAAGCCCACCACTAAACCCACGTCCCCAAGTGACACAGCTACGTGTCTTTTAAATACCTCCAGGATTGGTGCCTCCACCATTTCCACAGGCAGCCTGTTCCAGTGCTTCACAACCTCCTCTGCTGCAGCCTCAGGATATTTCCTCTTGTCCTGTCACTTCATAACTTGGAGCAAGAAACGGACACCCAAATAGGTGCATACAGCAAAGATGTGATCTCAAAGAAGTGTTGAAAACAGACCAACACCACACCTTCTATTTTAAAAATCATAGTTCACTGAAGAGAGGGGGCTTCCCAAACTGTCCTTAAAGAATATATTCCCTGAGCTTCAGGTTGGGAAGCAGAATTAGACCTTCCCAGGATGTGGAATGAGAGCAGACAACAGCAGTTCTTACAGTACTTGCTGACAGTCCTGGTACAGAAGGAAAAGAAGCAAAATAACACCAAACAACCTGCACACCATGCTGGCAGCACCCATGCACACCAGTCTTCCCTGCAAACAGCACAAGACTGCACAGCTGCAATGTCTCATGCACCATATCCAGAGTGTGAACGCTGTTTGAGGGTTATAGTGATAGTGTGGAACTGATAAGCAGTTCTCATACACAGCAACCTGTAGTAAACCTGTAGCATGACACTAGTGCAATGAGGATAGAAGAAAGGAACAAGCAGCCCAAAACAGAAGGAAGGAAGTATTTACATCACCCAGGCTCTACCTGCTGCTGTAACTCCCCTCTCTTTGATATCTCCCTGGCATCTGCAAGCTGATGCAAGGGAAGTGACAGGAATCTCACCTTGTCCCCATGCAAAAATTCAAAT
The DNA here is from genome assembly GCA_013399855.1 of Oxyruncus cristatus. Taxonomy (NCBI): domain Eukaryota; kingdom Metazoa; phylum Chordata; class Aves; order Passeriformes; family Cotingidae; genus Oxyruncus; species Oxyruncus cristatus. The sequence continues at coordinate 161,251 of VXAY01006082.1, forward strand.
TTACTCTTTTTACCATTCAGCATATATGCACACTTCAATCACTGCCATCATAAAGCTGCGCACAGTGCTTGAGTTTGGGCTCTGAAACTCATATCCCACCTCAGCTCAATCACAGGTTCTCCTTAGCCCTTGCACCTCAAGGAAGAAATAGCAGGAGCTTAGGGTGAGAAGCATGGAGGATACATCTGTTATGTGTTTAAGCTGTGTTGCTGAAGATGTTTTGCTCTGCTTTGCACGTGTGTCTGTTCTGGATGGTTTTCCCCGTGTTTAAAAAAAATATTCATGCTTAAAATCTACTTTACAAAACCTCAGCAAATTAGCCCTGATCTTTTCCAGACAATTCTTCAAATGAATGTTCCTGCAAATGCCTCCTCACAGCATGCAAAGATTTAGACACGCTGGGAACTGGCTCCGCAAAGGATGCCCTCTAACAAGAGGAATTTAAGCGCTGATACCAGTTCAATTTGCCGCTTTTTGATTTTAATATAAAAAGAAATAGTTTCTGCAAGGAAAGATCCAGCTTTCATCACCAGAGCCCCAGCACAGACTTCACAGGCAAAACCAATTCACAGATAAGCACTCTTCATAAACATGACACATTTCTTGGCTTGCAGAGGTTCTGGAGAAGGAAAGAACAGGCTGTGCTGACATCTGGTGGCTTTCTCTGCAGGCAAAGAGATCATGGCAATGGATCTTGGCTTTTCACTGCCCTTTCTTTTTTTTTGCATTCCTGATGTAACTTCTTCGTTTCCTTCCAAGATACAAAGCATTATAATAAAAACATTTTTGTTTCCACCAACCAGTGGGGCAGTGCTGTCCTATGCAATTCCTCCTGCAAAAGCAAGAAAGGATCCTTTGTTGTGCACTAGTAGCGACAGTGTAGAAAAGCTCTTCTCCTCATTTATTCATGAATAAATTTTTTAAAATGTCCATGGGAAATGCTGCTATTGCGTATCAGACGAGGTGCAAACCTAACCATTAAAGCACTGCAAATCAGCAGAGCTGGCAGCAAGAAGCAAAGGGAAGTGGTTGGGGAAACACGCAAAGGTGTGTCTGTTTCTGTAACTCAATAGGCAACAGAGAGTAGAGAAAAGTCAATAAAATGAAAAGTAGCAGAGTTGTCTACTGGGCACGTTCCAGGACTCATTAATCATCTACAAATCTGTGCCAAGTAGTACTATGAAAAGGGAGCCATGGAAGGAGGATCAGGTGCCAACCAGGAAGACTGGGCTCAGCACAAATTGTTCAATAAGCAAAAGTGTGCACTTGCCTTGGGCATTTGTAATGCCTCCAGCTGTTTGCTGTGCTCTGAAGCCAGGATCCCATCAGTCATAGGAGACCAAGAAAAAGTATCACATGTTCTGATTTTTCCTCCTTGATCTCTGGACACTCAGGATTTCTCTGGCTATTATCTTCCAAGGACAGGGCCCATGGGTGACCCATCATGGCTCTAGTAACTCTTGAACTGCTACTTTCGAGCTCATTTTTAAATAAAAGATCTGTCAGGGGATGTGTTGAATACTACCAGGGAGTGAAAGAGAAGCCACCACAGCTTACAACGTATCTCTGGCTCACTTTTAAGACAGAATGTTTGCATCAGATAAAGTAATTCCCCAACTGTAACTGCGGTGCATGTCAGATCTTTGAGGACTCCTTTAAGCCACTGGTAACTGTCAACATTTAAATCAGCTGTCCATACCAGCAGTTTTCTTAACTGTTGCTTCTTCAAGAGGCAACATAATTACCTCTGGACAGAAAAACAGAAAGCATAATGTGACAAAGCCAGAAAAAAAATGATGCCTATTCCAGCAGTTCATGAGTTCGATTCCAAAAATCATTAAAAAGCACCATTTTTATACCTTTAGTGCTACAAAAAGCAGCATTACTTCAGTATCTCTGCACCAAGGGTCTTGCACAATTCACAGTTTCCATGTTTATTCAGTTACACCTTTACTTCTTCCTCTTCATGATAATTCCTTTCCTAACTTCCTCTCCTTAGCTGCTATTCTTTCAACATCTCTTAACCAAAACTCCAGTCTCTCTGAAGTGATTTTTTTCCCTCTAAGCAACAACCAAGCCCCACACTGCACCCTGGGCTTCTACTTTAACTACCTTTCCTTGCTACAGTGCTATAACCCAGGAGAAATTTTATCTTATTTCAGCATACTCTCTGGATATAGTTCTTTTTGGTTAAAAAAAAAAAAAAAA
>VXAY01006082.1:163512-249587 GCA_013399855.1 Oxyruncus cristatus
TCTAAATATTTGTTTTTTTTGAAAAAAAAAAAAAAAAAAGGGTGAAAGGTTCCAAGGACATCACACTGAAAGATGAATCCTTATTAACCCCACAATGTCTAAGAATGCTAGCAAAGCTGTATGACTTACCCCACTACAGGTTTGATTAAAAGCAACTGTAAACCAATGCAGTTCATGACCTCTGCCAGGATAACAAACCATGGCACCAACTCTGATTTCCTTCAACAGAAAGAGGATTTCACAACCTCGTGGGCAAAGACATCCCAGTCTTTACTAATTTATTAGCCCGTGTTCAGTTTTCATTCAGTACTCAACAATCCTGGAATGAAATCTACTTTGACACAAGGCTATACCATATCCCACCAACAAATGTTAGAACAGCATATATCTTGACATGTTCTCAGTTATTATCTGTGGTTTTGTGGGGTTTACTTGAAAGGAGCATTATTAAAGGTCCAATTAAAAAAGAAAAAAAAAAAACAAACAAAAAAAACACGCAGTAGAAAAACACTTCAGGAAGAAACCAGTTTACAAGTATGGCCATTGAGAGCTCTACAAAAGGCTCTACTGTGCTGCTGGAGAAAGGAGCCAATGAAGTGCCATTGCCAGAGCAAACTGAGCTCACAAAGCAGTAGTTTAACTCTTCCCTTGGAAAGAGAAGCTAATGTGGAGTGCCAGGCACATCACTCTTGAATATTTGCGTTAGAACATTTACGGTTTTTCTCACTGATGCTGTAGAATCCCTCTTCCACTGTGCCACACTCAAAGTGGCACTGAAAGTTTGGAACTGTACAATCCCAGAAAGAACAGTTGCTAATATGTGGTGACTCTTTCAAACCCAAATGCCTTACAAAAAAGGGATCACAAAACCTATCCAAATCTGTCTGAAAGGGCTGGAGACAAAATTCAAATCCCCAGAACAGGAGGAAAAGAATGGCAGTGTTTGCTCAGTCTGAAAGCAGACTGAAAGCCTGAGTGTTGCTGACTGACACCATCTAGATGCCTTGCAGGCTAGTCTGAGACACTAATCTCCCCAGTACACATCTATTCTCACACAGTTCCCTTCATTATTGTAAATTTGTCTGAACAAAGCTGGAGTTCAATGCATTACCTTAAACTGCCTGAGAAGATGAGTACAAATCTGTATTAGCCAGATAAATCTGCAAACACGATAGACTGTGTAAGAAGGTAATGAGACATGGGCACAAGTTTGGAGAGCAGGTACCAGCAACAGAGAGACTGCCTGGACAAAAAGAGGAGGTAAGAGGTAAGTTCTTACAAATTCATCAGGGCTTGCATAACAGCATCTAAATTCCAAAAGAATACAGGTGACTCCAGTGACACAGGACTCCTCCTTACAAGATAAAGATACAATCACCCTTTTAATCACAGTTGAAAAAGTGTTAGCGTACTTTCACAAGAAAATAAAACTCTAAAGCAAAACTGTCAGTGAGTTTTGCTCACACCAGCTACAGAAACAGCCTAAACCAGCGAGTTGTCAGGAAGGATGAAGAAAATGAGGTGGGAACAATACATGGAGAGTTCTTCGGCCCTACATCTAAAGTAAATGGAAATTTTATTTAGATACTTCGGAAATCACACATCTCCTTCCAGTATCACATGTCAATTAGAAAAAAAAAAAAATAATCAGAGCTCCAGGAAACAATAAGCTTACTTCTCCAGAAAGTCTCTTGTGGAAATGGTATTGTCTGGTCTCACTTAAAGCTGACGGTACATGTGTAGGGTACAGCAACTGCATGTGAGGTCTCATTTGATTTAGCAGAACCTATGCCCAAAAAGCCTGCTAAGGCAGAGAGCCAGCATTATTCCTATTTCAGTGAAGAGAGGCTTAAAGGCACAATGCCTCATCTTGGTACCCCTTAAAAAGCATTTCATAAGTGGTATCTATCTAAAGGCACTTTATTGAATGCATGACTATTTTCTATTATTCTTTATTTGCTTCATGTAGTAGAAAACCCTGATTACCAAGAACAAACACATAGCAACAAAGCATTTGGCTCACAGAAAGCAGAAAGGAATCAATTCCAGTCTTGAAGACATGTGGCTCACAGACTGGGCCTCACAAAAATGCAATGATTCAGGTTTTAAGAATAAAACTGAAACCATGAGCTTTCACTCCATTTGGAAAAATGCCCAATTCCTACTTAGGCACACTGACGTCCTGGCAGAACTCGAGTTACTACCTCTGCATGAAGGTGTCTTCACGAATTAAAGCTAGAAACAGGCTTTCAGCTGGTCCTGAACACAAAAGCCTCCTGACAGTCATTTGTCCCTTTCAGCATGCTAAAGAGGGCTGGAAGAGAGGATAATGGAAAGCATTCACCAGTGAAAAGCATGAAACACTTGCCAGTCTGCACTACTTAAACAAAAGAGACCCAACATAAAATGAGAGAAGTAAAGCTATGACTCGAGAAACAGAGACATTCTCTTCTCAAGCTCTTTAAAATACCCAGTCATTTGGTCATAAAACTTTTCATTTAATTGAAGGAGGTTTTGCTCCGTTTTCATTAGAAGTTAGAACCGTGATAGGATCTTACTGTGCATTGTATAATCTCCATATGCAGCTACTCTCTGCTGTAGGATCACACCAAGAACGTCACAGGTCAGAGATGGCACTGCCCGAAGCGCAAGAGGCAGGCAAAGGAATGAAAGAAGTGAGAAAGAAAAAAGTAATTTATGTCCCCCAGTTTTCCTTCTCTCGGTCGAGGCATATTGACAGAAATTAATTTCTATAGTAAGGGAATTGCACTGTTTGCAAAGCAATCCTCTAGGATTTATTGATCTTTAAGAAAAATCTCATTAAGCAGAATAAGGGAAATTTACAACAGGTATGGGAAAAACAAAACAATCTCTTGGGATCTTCACCAGGCCGAAACAGGATTAGCTCTGTAGTTTCTGTAATCTTCCCCACAGAAGAATGCTAATTCCGTCTCATTTGCTGGAACAAATAAAAAATTAAATATTTAGCACACCAGTAAATGAACCACCCAACAGCCAGCTACTGAGAATCTTAGAAGACAATTGTAACTCTCCACACACCTTTCTTTTCCTTCTCATATTTTTGCAAGAAAGACTCCAGTATTAAAGATGTCACGTAACCTTGTTAAAAAACACCCCAAACAAAACCACCAAGAGCAGGAATATATGGAAGTAAATATGTACACACACCCCCTCAAGATTTGTTTAACAGTCTTCAGAATTGTTTGTATAAGCATCCAGCAAATCAAGTGATTGCATTTCCAACACCTTCAAATCCTTTTTTTGTGAAATTTTCTGTTAGGAAAGGGAAAAAGAAACTTTTTTCCCCATTAAATTAGCCTGTAGGTATAATAATTTAATACTTAGAGGATCAGTAGAATATTTTACAGATCACTTTACATTCTCCCTCATGACCCATCAAAATATGTGTCTGAAGAAGTTAATTTTTTGCCCTGCTGATGATTAATTCATGAGGCTTCAACAATATGCAAAGTGAAAGACACAAATTGGCTTCTCCAGCAATACCTTCAAATACCTCTAATTATTCACAGGGGATATGGCAGAGCTAAAGGACCCACAAAGGTTCAGAGCAGTCACAATTCTTTCAACCCAGTAGGTCAAGGACTTCCTCTTTTAAAACAATAAGTCAGCAACATTACTAATTCAGAACAGAGACAAATCTGATGGAAAGCCTTCAAAATTATTAAACATGGAATTCTTTAAGGTGCTGAGCCAATAAGTTCCACATTCGTGTTTTAAATTAAACCTTAAGTTAATGAAGTCTGCCTGTCTTGTTAAAAAAAAAAAAAAAAGAGCAGAAGGGATTTTAGAATCTCAACTAGAAAACAGACAGGAGTGTTTGCAATGAATACTGAACACTTTATTAACATACACCCTGCTTTAAAAAAAAAAAAAAAAAAAGGCAAGCATGAACTTTGCTGACTAGATAATAACTGTAATAATAATCACTACCACAGAGGCTTTCCTGAGGATACTTATCTAATGCCCTCATAATTTATAACTCTCTAGCCCAACCGTGTATAGTGCCAAGGGCAATCAACTGCAGCTAAGAAAAAATGTTCTGCATGTCTCAGTATTTCCCAGGTTTTCTAATGGTGGTTCTCTGTTTTATTCTGGTAAATCTTGTCCAGACTAGGTGTTGGAAAACTGCAATATCTCAATAGGAGATTTCAAATCTTCTTACTGATTTAAAGAAACTGTACAAAATTAGGACCACTGGTACATGCTATCATACTTCACTTTCTTGGTTTACTCTTTTCCACTTCTAGTTGAAGAAGAAAAGTAAAATCTTCAAGATTTTACTACAAAGACCTCACTCATTCCTAACTTAGCTAATTTTCACATCAAGATATGTCGGAACATATCAAAATTCAAAACGGCGGAATGGCACATGGCAGTTTCCAAAGAAAGGGTTTTCCTCTTCTATCACTAATATCCCCTATACACTAATGACTAACTGCTGTGAGTTATTCAGAAAAGAAAAAAATTAAAAGCAGCTTTAAATCATTTTCTGCTCTGAATAAGCCACCCCTCCCTTTGCACAGAGGCACAGAACAGGCTGGTCTATTGCTATTTCCTTTCTCTATAACATTTATTCTGATGTTTTGACACGTCTTCTGAGATAACATCCAACTATTTCACTGCTGTAGCTACAAACCTAGTTTCAAAGAGGGATAACACATACAAACATTTATCAATACCTTTCTGAAAGAAGGCAGCTCTGACAGTGTTGTTTCTAATTCAACATTTGGCACTGTCATCAGTCCCTCTCCTGAACTGTATTGCCTGTTAGGTAGATAAAAATCATGCTTAAATGACTCTTCTGCTAACTAAATTACAAATCTATAAGGCTTAAGTGCCAGTAATCCTCCTTTCTTTTTTTTTTTTTTTTCTCCAGATAAAAGTACCTGATTCAGTAAAAACAGGCAGAGAATAACTATGATTCATATTATAGGAACACCCAAAGACCTTCAGGAAAGGTGTACTGAGACCAGTTGCAGTTCCCCCCAGAAAAAAAACACTGAAGAGACATCCCGAGTCACTTAAAACCAGAAAGTAAACGGCAGGAAACAAAAGAGCCGAGAAACCTGTGAGAACGAAATCCCATTCAGCAGCTGGGGAGCCACCAGTGGGCATCAGGAACAGGAGAGGGTTTCCTCTGTGAAGCCCCTGCACTTAGGGCATAGGCAGTTAATGTGTTCCAGCCCGGCAAATCAGATTCAAATGAGCAAACGTCCATATCAAGGTGGAACGCAACTACCTCCCTTAAGTACCCTGCTGCCACAAAGTCATTCAGCCACGTTCATGAGAAGCCCAAAGGACATCCAGGGACCATCAATTTTATCATGACAGACATTTCTTTACATTATTACCAAAAGACATGCCCTATATGTAGTCTCCTGTCAAAATGTGAGAAATCAGGTCAAGTTTCAACTCTTTGCTATGTTCAGCACATTCTCTAAATGATACTGCTCAAGCTTTCCTGAGCAATCTGACTATCAGGCACTGTATGAAGCACATTAAACAAATCTAATCTTATTTCATTATTCCATCCTGGTTCCACTACTTACATTTCTAACCAAAACATCAGTTTAAATGTTACTGATAAGACTAAGCAGACACGGTACTAATAACCTACCTGTCAATCATTTAAAATTACTCTCAGCAGAATTACAAGCATACCCTCCAAAAATCACAATTTGCATTCTGAACATTTGGAGTGCAGATACCTGCTGCCCTCAGACCAATGATTTGAATAATTCTTCTCTGAATAATTATGAAGTCGTGTAAAGAGCATCAGGAATAGCATTTACTTTTCGGCAGCCTATCCAAACATAATCAGCCAGTTATCAGTTTAATGCAACCACAATGAACAGCATCTCCAGTCAATACAAATGTACTCCTACCTACTCCAGCTGCTTTCAGTGTACTGTCTTCTTTCAGAATCAGTTTGTCATCGTCTTCAAAACTCACTACAAGTTCACCAGTCTACAAATCAGAGAACCAGAATACAAAACAGGAATTTACTGATTGCCTCTGCCCGAGTCGTGTTTGACAATGCAGAGATCTGCCTGCATCAAAGCACATAAAAGGGGAAGAACACAGCTAATAATCTTACCTTAGATTTGTGTGCTTGGTGAATAATCTTCATTGTATCTGAAAGAAAATACAGTGTTTTCCTAATATAAGGCTTAATAAGCAGATAACACAAAGTTGTACTTGGGGAAAGAAAAACAAAGGCGGAAGCTTCAAAATGTTTTGTCATTAACAATTTTGCTTATTCAATCTTAATCTCCCAGTCCTGCAGCTGCAGCCTTAAGCCAGTCAATGCAACATTAAGGTACCACATCCTAATGGGCTTCTGTCTGCTGGCTGAATGACAATAACTAATGACCATCCCAATGGCCAGTCAAAAGACATCAATTTAAATGCCACTTCTGGTGTTTTAACAGGTTTTACACATGCAATTGGGGCAGGTCCAACAGCATTTACGCCGTGTCAACTACTAAAGCTATGCTGATAGGCAACAAGTGATTAAGACAGTAACCTGACCACTTCAGATCATCCTTGAAATTTTCCTTCTCCTGAATGAAGTACCCGCAGCAGAAATTCTGTTAAGCAAGTTCATCTTCCATTAGCAGGTACAGGCTCTTCTCTTTTTAATGCTATATCCTCTTCAGTAATTTTTATTTCTAGTATGTTTGTGCAATGTAGTACTTTTAGAAATTATGCTAATAAAAAAAAGCAAGTGCCACTTTCTTCTGCCAGTGTGGCCAGGGCTTTAACAAGGGAAAAACAGGGGAAAATAATGCGGTCACTGAAGCAACTGGATGAGTGCAAGGATCCAGAGGGAATGGAAGTCAGCACTTAAAGCCATGCAGCGCTTTTAAAAAAATAATAATTAAACTCCAAAGCTGATGTGTTTGAACAAATTCAGAGTAATACATCAATCCCTTCCCAGCAAAGAAGAAAAACCAGTTCTGCTTGCCAGCTCATTTTCTGCCAGCCCATAGTCTGGGTTTGTGCACCGAGTGAACACTATGTGTTGAAATAGTCTAGTAAGAGAAGGATGCAACAAAGTTAAATACAGACTAACCCAACTCACAAACTACCGAGAGCAAGTATTCAGATGTTCAGGATAACAGAGATCACACTCTCACTCAGAATTTTTCTTCCATACTCCTCTGGCCCATTTTGGACACTATTTAAAACACTATATAAGGTAGAAACTACTCTATTCCCACCACAGAGGCCACTGAGAAGGCAGCCTTGGCATGTTGTAATAAATGTGGTATTAGAAACAAGACAGACATTAAGTTGCAATTACCAGGATCCACCTTGCACAGAAGCATTGCAAAAAGACCAAGCAACCACAGGAAAAATATACTGCAATCATGAAACCTTTCTACCACAGAAAATAAAACACAGCCTCTGCCTGTTGGTTTTAAGCTTCTCTGTCTACTTTGCCACATTCCCTTTCTCCAGTCTTTGCCCAGCCATTCCCCGAACCATTGTCTGAATTTTACTTGCTCACCACTCCACCAGTGGCACTCAGCAATAATCCGAGCTATTAAATGGCTTCTCTAACTCTGCTACAGAGATAAAACTACAGTGTCTTCTCACCCTAGCTAAAGCCCTATGTCCTCTCACTAGCCTTTGCTATTCCATCCCCATTTAGTTCCACTCCATCACATTGACAGTTTCTTATCTTGTCTTTTCTGTTAATAGGTCTTTCATGACAGTATATAAGAAATCACTTTCTAAAGTCTGATTCTGTGAAACATCTACCATATTGCTCCACATTCAAGGAGAAAAGCAATAAAACTGAGAAGCAGCTTATGAGACAAGATGGCACTATCTTCACTGCCATCACCAATGGAAAGAAGGCAATGACGAGGTAGGAAGATAAGATTGACTGAGAAGAGCTCTAGACCAGGGACAAGAATTATGTGTTTAAAGAAACGAAGAGAAAATGAAAGTCATAATCTTTCAGATGTGACTTAGAGCACCAATCCATGAGGAAAAATGTGATGGCATTATATGTGATGTTGAGAGAACAATGTGGTGCTGAATTCTGGAGAGAAGGAAGCTGAAACAGGCAAAATGAGAGACCAATCCAACCGAGATTTCTGGCACTGCCAACCAAAGCAGAAGGAAAAATCTGACCCTTACTAGCACTATTCAGGGAAAAGTCTCACTGCCCTTTTGTCACAAGAATCCAAGAAGGACAGTGGAGCAGTGTATAGACAGTAGAGATGCCAAAAACATTAACCTGGATGATTCACAGCCCAAGGGGAAGGTGAGGAACTTGGCTTTGATTTTCCTGTGTGAAAATTTTCATGCAGCTAGCACCATCCCAGTAAAAGTAGGCCCCCAGCAACTGGTGTAGCAGGTTTTAAAGTTATGCTCAGTCCTACACGGCACAATCAGGTGCTTGGCCACAACTTATGCCTTGGGAAAAACTAAACTGATCTCCAAGAGATGAAAGAACTAGCAGCAGAGACAGGCAACACCAAGAATACACCTGATAGCAGCAGTTCTAGACAGGACCTCCTCATCTGGCCAGAGCCACTGATGGAATGGAATTCAAACTTAGAATTACCTAGATGTTAAGTAACATATTAAAAATAATAATAACATTCAAGCCCTTGCCACTGGCATATCATCAGTCTTAATCCCTAACCCTTTTTCTGGTTTCATTTTGCACTATCTCCTTCACCATCAGCAAGAGCACAAAATGAAATCCTTGGCTTTTTTTTTTAAATAGGCAAATAGAGTTTATTACCATTCACATGTACTAAGTAGGTTTCTCATTCAATTACTTGAATCACTGTAGAGGAAGGAGTTTGTCAGCTCCAAGAACATGAGAGACAGAGGATCACTTGCAGCAAAACTCCAAGGGAACTTCCAGAATTGCCAAGTTTAAGCTATTTCATTCCACCAACTTGTATTTAAGAGCTTTCATATCTTCTTTGAGCAAAGTTCCCCTGCGTCTCTTACATAATGTAAATTATTTAGGCACACAAGTCTTCAGCATTTTCTACTTACTGCCTTCAGCTCCTATTTCACCATCCCTTCTTTTACCATTAGTAAATAGATGCTGAAGTACATAAGCACATAGAGAACTACAATTTCAAAGTGTTTTGAGATCACAAGCTGCTCATCAGGGCAAAGACAAAGTTAAAAGGCACTTATAAAAGTAATAAAAAATTAATACTAAAACCCATCGGTACCCAAGAGCAAACAATGCATAATATGCAGCCTAATTCAAAGATTAACATGGATCTGCAAAATAATGGTCGAGTTCTGCAGACATGATCCCAGTGCCATAACACCAGCTACTAGAGCTGGCACCAGCAGGATTATTCCACAATAGTTATCTTTTAAATTGTATAAGCACTGGTAGAAAGTGCTTATGTGTGCATTTCACAGTAACTAAAACATGAAAAAAACCCCACACCTACCATATTTGTAATTTTTAAAGGGAGGAGGAAGTCCTGTTCTTGAAGACACATCTGTTAAAACAAAAGCAACAAGTTAAAACAAAGTTCTTTTTTTTTTTTCATTTTCAATATTTTATTTTGTATTATTGTGCAGTGCATCCTGGACATCCTTTACATCAAAATAAATCCACAACACAGGAGACTTGGTTGAGCATCCTATACTAAAACACAACCTTTGGCTCAGATTCTATAGTTACCCCATATGTGATTAACTTCACTTGAGCATGAAGTCCCTCCAAACAAAACAACCCATGAGGACAGTGAGTCAGTGCAATTACGATATGATCACAGGAGTCTGATCCTTCAGAAATCTGCCAGGAGTACCCTTTTAATGGTTTGCACAGCATCTCTCTCGACTTCATACAAACAGCTGACAACTGTCATTCATTACTGAATCGTTCAGTAAACACAGCCATGAGAACAAGCCACAAAAAAAGAAGCCAACCTGTAGAAAATCAACTCTCCAGCTGTATGCAGGACACAGCTCATAAGTAACTGCAAGAACACTGACACCTACCTTGGTGCCAGTGTCCCCAGTGACACCCAGGGACTTAACCAGGGCCTCGAAAGGCCTGTGGAATGCTTGGCAGCAAAGCAGCTGAAACCATGATTTCATCAGTACTTCGAACAATTTATCTCGAACTTCCACTTCAAAACAGATCACAGTAAAGCAAGGAACATGGCTTTTGGACCAGGAACAGCACTATCCCTCTGTGGAATGAGGTTCCAAAAAGTCTTGTTCAAGGCACTGGCTTCGCCTCAAATAACTGTGAGTTACAATACTGCACACATCAAAAGCAAGTTTCTCAGCATTGTTTTTTATTTTCTTCTTCATAACAGCAGCTGTACCATATGTTCTTGTAGTTTTCTAAAAGCATCCTAAGATCTTGCCATCCCTATCCCTGCCTAGAAGTATGGAAGTCGCCAAAAGCACAATATAGCTGTGAGTCCCAGGGCACTGTCCTAAGAGTTGCTCAAATGTTATCATCTATAACAGTTCAAGACTTGTTCAAGCTGACTTCATGTAAAAAAAGCAAACGATGTTATTCTGTTCTGTTTGAATGTCTCCATTTAGGTGTGTGGAAATACACCTGCAACATCAAGGGTAACACCCTAACAGCTGAGTCGCTGCGTGGGCTCGTCTGCAGTAATTAACTTTTACATTCACTGTCACTTTCAACGAGGCTTCTAAAACAGAGAGCCCACAGATGAGTAAATCCGCACCACAAAGCCCAAGATGGAGACAGAAACTTGGAAACAAACATGCACAGCAAGACCTCACAGCGTCAAAAACAATTTTTCAAGATTCTCTCTTCTCACAAATAGCAAACAGATTTGCATTCCCACATTCCACATCCTGGTGTAGTTCCTTAGGATCAAAGGCTCTCTAAATTCTATTAATTTATTCCTATTAATTTGTGAATATCTGCCTGACAGCATCACGCAAGGAGCCTGAGGCACTGAGCCAAATGCACCAATGCCCTTGTTCCTTTTGGACTGAACGTGGGGTTTGGGCAGGGGGAGCAGTCTATCCAAATTTAGGCATGGCACACTGACCATGGAAACTCTTATTAACTCCAGACCTTTCATCCAAGGGAGAAAAGCACACAGGGGATGTAAACACAAATCTGGCATCTCTACCAAAGCCACAGAACTCCCATTCATTCGCTCCACTTTCCTGGGCAGGGACAGCAACACACGGGACTGAAACGAATGAACAAGACAAGAACCCCCTACCCTTCCTCACGAAAGTAATGAACTCCTTCACTGTCTGATCCAAGGGAACTCCATGGTACACCACAGGTCTGAAATTCCGGTGCTCAAATGAGCGAACAAGACGAACTGTGACAGTCGAGCTCTCTGATGACATGAGAAGTAATTCTGAATCACCTGGAAAACATTAAAGAGAGGAATTATTGCCTTTCCTTTGTGCATGGGCACAGCTGGAAAATAAAGGTGCAGATTGGGCCTCATGCAAAGATTAAAACATGGTAAGAAGTTCAATAGCATTGTGTCTTTCAGGGTTTCATTTCTATTATTCCTACAGAAGAAGTAACCGGGTCTCAAAGCAAACAGGACATTACTGATACTGCACACCACATGATCTGTACCTGAACTGTGTGGTGCCACAACAGACTTCCCATTAAACATGCAAAAATGTTGTGGGTAAATGTAATTACGTTGTTTGGGTTTTAAGTGACTTCACCTGCTGGGTGAGTAACCTCGTGCTCCAGAAGAATGTGTTAATATGAACAAAACTGAAACCTTTTTAACATACTTATGTGGCAGAGAGTGTAATACCCTGAAAAATGCCTAAGCTGTCACACAATGCTCCTTTTCACCTCCCTAGAGAAAGTGGAAAAACCGCCCCCACATACATATGCAAATAATCCTCCTGGTACAGTTCTACATAATTAGGGGATTTCATTTATAATAATAGGTCTCTAGAATGGCTCTAGAGGGCTTATATACTTTAACAGGGAGCAGAACCTCCAACAGAGTGGCTTCATCAACCCAAACCCATGTGTTGTTCTGTTGGGTTCTTTCTCTCCACAGGAAAACACACTGTTTCCTATCTCAACCTACTTCTCTGTTTTTGGTGCTGGGTATCCCTCAGCAGCCTTGTTTTCTGGTCACACGGTAAAGTGCTGTGGCTGCTGCAGCAAGAAGCAAAGACTGCAGTGCATGTGCTGTGACATCAGGCAGGGGCACTGCACAATGCCTGCACCTCCCATCCCTGAGCAACCATTTCAGTCACCACTTCCAGTCCTGCGAGGGATTCTCTCACCCGTTCACCCCTTTACGTTCTTTTTTTTTTTTTTTGCATTTTTTTTTTTCTGGGGGTGGTTATTCAAGTGCCCTATCACCATGTAGGTATCCCGGTACATCCGAGCCTTTCCTGTACTTATCCTAGCTCCATCCTGGCAAAGCAAAGTAGCAATGTTTTCCTCAAGTACTATCTGCAGAACGAGGATACAGACCTTAGACATCACAGGGCAACTTGCTTTTACATCCCCTTGGTTAATAATTCCCAGAGCTCCAATTCCATTGCATATATGCTGTGACACACAAATAAAATATGCCAAACAAACAGACAAAAAGCATACTTCGCACCTGAAAATAACAAGATTTAGATCAAACAGCTGCAAACACCGTTCCCCTTAAGGGTGTGTCACCACAAAAGCACAGATGGATATTTTCTTGGTGTTTTTCCACATGGGCTGGAGATCTGGAGGGCATAGCATTCAATTCACTTTCTCCTGAGCAGAACGGAAAAATACTGTAAGAGCACAGATTTAGGAGCACAACCAGAAATCGCCGATTTTCACATCCACCACTCAGAACGAACAGACCAATCACAGGTAGGGCTGGGACCCGATACTACCCCGGCCTTCCGCGGGGAGAACAGCGCAGGTCAGAGGCGCTGGTGGTCGACTCCTGTTGTGGTAAGGATCCTCCCCCAGTCCCACAGGAGCGCCGGGACCCGCCGGGACCCACCAGTACGCGCCCAAGCACGGCCCCCCCAACCCCGCGCCCGCCCGGGCCCGTTACCGCTCGCCGCCGGCACTTCCGGGTCCCGCCTCACCCACCCTACCAATCACGTCCCTTGGGTGACACCCACCGCAAGGCGGGATTGGCTGCACCGCCCTCCGACCCCGCCCCCTCCTCTCCCCCTGATGAATGGGCGGGCCCCGCACCGCCTCCGCATTGGCTCTTTGCCCGGCGCGTGCCCGCCCCTGGTGGGTGCTGATTCGCCGCGCGCGGAGCGCGGCGCCGCTGATTGGGCGGCGGCGGGTGAGGCGAGGGGTGAGGCGCGCGCGCGGCGGGGGTGGTGCGGTAGAAGCGGTGGCGTTGGGAGCGCGGAGGGGCCGCAGCGATGACCGAGGTGCGGGGGGACACCGGGGGCTGCGGGCACATGGGGGGCAACCGGGCACCTTCCCCTCATCAACCACTGCCGCTTTCTCCTCCAGGCCGCGTTCCAGAAGGCCGCCGAGGAGGTGAAGAAGCTTAAGTCGCAGCCCACGGACCAGGAGATGCTCGACATCTACAGCCACTACAAACAGGCCACGGTGGGCGACGTGAACACGGGTAAGTGCCGCCCCGGGCGGCGCTGGGGGAAGAGCCTCTTCCCCACTGTGCTTCCCGCAATCCCGCAGCTCGGTGTAAGTGACTCAGAGCCGACTTGGCTCGGATTTACGGGCAGGGCATAGCCCGGCCCGATAAGGGTTTGTGCAATTCCTGGTTTTTAGATTAACCCAGCTGCAGCCGTCCGGATTGTGCAGCGAGGAGCTGGGGATCCTTTGTGTGTTAGCTTAGTGCAAATAGCGGGGATTGGGATTTTTGCAGACCTCTGCCAGTGAGCAGCTGCCCAGCACAAGGGGTGCTGGTTTAATGCAAACACTTCTTGGGTTAAACAGGCTTAAAGAGCAAAGCAAACTACAGAAGTGTGGAACTGCAGTACGAGTGTAATGACACATACAGTTTATTTAGACTGGGCTGGCAGCTAAAAATAGCACTGGAAAGCAAAACCAGAAGAACTGGAGAAAACTCTTATGTGAGCTGCAATTAAATATCACATTTTGGAAAGACTGTGGCAAAAATATGTCTGCAGGTAGGCAACGCAAAATGTCTCCTGCTACTTCTCTTGCTACATTTCTGCCACTGGCAAGTCAGCCCCTGGAGTAACATTTAGACTGAGGCCTGTCTCTGCTGACCTTGTGTAACGGGAGTAGCTAGAATTAGAAAGGAAAAAGGTCATTTGTTTAGTGTGCTGGCCTCCTAACCCGGTAGCTGGTGAAGTTTATTGGGTGTCTATTGAATTAAAAGCTGGCAGTGAAGTGTACAGAAAATGGTAATTGCAGTCTCCTTTTCCCAAGATGGGCAGTGTGGAGGGAGAAAAGAACTGGCTTTGGGTTTAAGATACAATCCTTTTGGTGTAGCTGGACCCTTAGTATTTTCAGTGCTTGACGAGGGGAAATGGTGCTCTAGAGCTGTGAATATATCACCATTTCTGTAAGTGGCTGCCTTCTTGTGAAGCAGGAGCCAACATGAGCTGGCCAGAAAAGCAGCCTGTGAAAGAGTGACTGATGGGGTTTGTGTTGGAGAGAAGTGGAGCTGCCAAGTAGCTCTGCAGGTCACTGTGCCATGTGAGCTGCACAAGGGTATTGCTATGGCTACTGTCCAGTTCCATTTTATGGTCTTAAGTCTAATTGTCTTTAAGGAGACAAGAGAGGAAGTAAAACCACAGAGGGGACTTGACTTGAAGAATAGCCACGTATACATCATTCATTCTCTACTTGGCCACGCGTAGCCTGCGGTGAAGTGAGTTAGAATTCCAAGGTTTTATTCCTAGATGACAGAACAAATGCACTGCTGTAGGTTAGAAACACATCCTTAGCTTGATGATGGTGAGTTCTAAGTTGTATGCTACCAGTTTCTATTTTCATGCCTCTGCACGTAATGGACCTTAGGGTACTTCTGCTTTACTTTAGGGCTGGTGTTCTTTAACTGGATAGCTGTCAGGTGACAGCAGGCTCTACAGAAAGCACAGTAAAACCAAATCACAGTAGTTGGTGCTCTTCTGCTCAAATGCTGCTGTCTCAAGGGAACTTGACAGAGTTGTCACCAACAGTGTTCTTGTATGTTCCCTTGATGTGATCTGCTGACTACAGGTTAGTAAGTAACAGCTGCAAAGATGAACCATTGTATTCTGTCATAGTTAAGAGCTAAATAGCCTTCAGGTGGGTATTACCTACACCCAGATCACACAAACTAATTCTGCTGCTTACCTTGTCTCTCTCAGAACGCCCTGGTATGTTGGACTTCAAAGGCAAAGCAAAGTGGGATGCCTGGAGTGCATTGAAAGGTGAGTGTCTCCTTAAAAAACTTATAAAAGTCAGAGGAGCACGTGTAGTTTAGCAAAAAACAGAACGGTGTTGCCTTATAAGACGAGAGTTCTAGAAGTTCAGAACGCTATGATAATAAACTTTTGATTACCTCTGCAAGGCACAAGTAATCGTGAAAAATATTGCTTGTGTGAAAGGAAATTAAGATGCAAAATTCCCACCTGGCTCAGGATGCTAAATGAAGGAGAGCAGGAACATCAACAGAAACCTAAGTCTGTTTTCCAGGTCCCAGCCTAGTACTCCAGAGACTGAGCTCTCCTCCCACTTGTTATGCATCTTCCAGTTAGGAAAGCTTTAGAAGAAACAACTGACCTCTGGGCTCTAAACAAGGAGCCTCACAAGTGGTCTAATCTATGACAATGGGGCCGGGGGGGAGGGGTTCTGGTGTTTTAAAGAACCAGCACTAACATCTAAATGCAGTCTAAGTTGACTGAATAGTTTTCATGTAGTAATTGTCAATGGCATTAGTAGAACTAATACACTGTTTAGTCGTTGTCTGTACAAAAACAACTTGTCTTTGAAACACTATTTTATCATGGCCAATGAACACGTTTGTGTGATACTTTAATAGTGGATTCACAGCCAACTGACCTTCCTGGCTCCTCTGGAAGGAGGAGTAGCCACAGACTATACCAAGGAATTGTGACTTGTAAAAAGGCATTTTAATCTGTAAAGGGTATCTGACTGCTTCCTGTGTTCTGTCCTTCAGGAATGTCCAAAGAAGATGCAATGAAAGCTTACATAGCGAAAGTGGAGGAACTAAAGGCCAAATATGGCATCTGAGGACTGCATATAGCAGCCACATGCAAGCCTGAAACATGCCTTATTTCTAATACTGTGGAAAATTGGTTTCCAAGAGTAATCTTAAATACCTAGTGTGTTATAGTCGTTTCGTCTCATGCCTGTACTTCAGGGGAAGTTATGTACCTGCCTAATAACGTACTGACACATTATAAATTCCTTCTGGGAACAAAATCTGGAACTCATTAAACTGCATTTGGTACTTAAGCTGTTGTGCTGGTCATCCCTTAGTGATTATCCTTTAATTGCCGTGTTGCAGCTGTCAACACAAACCAAACCAACCTCCCCATCGTTGTGCCACTAGAGGGGGTCGGTAGTCTTTGTTCGGGCAATGCAGACTTTGGCCAAACCACTCCTCCGTTGCTTCCTTTCTCATGGAGATGAGTGGCAACCCACTAAAGCTGGAGCACCACAAAGCTCATCGGGAAGAGATCAGCTCTAACGCTGTGCATACTAAGAACAAGGTGCTTGATATTTGTTGCCTGGAACTTTCAGAGACCTAGCCAACAACTGCCAAATCATCTGTCATAAAATGCTTCTTGAACGTGGTCTTTCTCAATAACATTGTGGGGGCAGGTGTAGAGAAAAAGCAAATACTCGGCAGCTGAACACCAAATCTTCCTTCCCTGTGAAAGAAAAGGTTCCACGGACAGTGGAGTTGATGCCTTTGATGGAGTTGGTGCTGTAAATGCAGACTACTAGTGTTGCCATGTTTGATTACAAAACACAGTTGTGATCATCTCTAGTAGGCTTTTAATTGTTTTGGTCTGCCCAGTGTGGTCTCTTGGAGCTGCTGATGATGGAAAGGGAGATTTTGCTTTTAAAATGTGACATTGAACTATTCCAGCATAGAGCATATGAGAATGAAGTCCCAACCTTATACAGGAGCAAGGCATTCTAATTCCTGCTTTACTGGTTAGCATCTGAACAGGTGAGGACTTAACAGTCATCATATAAGCACCTGATTTATAGAAATACATAGAGATGAAAGCTATCATTACATATTTGTCTAGACAAGCACCATTTTGTAGTTAGTTACACGGGCTTTGCTGTGTGCAGTAGCCTTGGAGATTACCTCACATGCTTCCAAAAATTAAAACTTCCCCTTTGCTACTTTTATTGGGAAATGTTCTTAGAGCTATTTTAACCCCTTAAAATGTGTTAGAAGAGAGAACAGAAAGTTGTTTATTCTTGTTCTTCTGGGTAAGTAAAAATAAGCATTTGGGGGTTTTACCTCCTCTTCTATTGTCTGCTCTTTGAGATTGTGTTAATTAAATTCACCTTGCAAGAGAGAGGCAACAGCAGATGTTCAGCATAAGTAGTGCTTTTACCTCTTTTTCCAGGCCTAAATTCCACAGCCAGTTCTATCTTCACAGCTGTATTTTGTGCAGCTGGTTATCCTTGGAAGATTCTACCAACCTGTGTCAGAATGGAGCTCACACTGGCAAACGCTTCCACTTCTGCTCTTGTTTTCAGGAGGTCCAAGCACTGTGAGCATGCTGTGCTTTGCTAATGTGCTTTCTGTCAGAACAGGTGTCAGAATTTTTGACTGCTAAAGCAGTGGAGTTGGGTATAGAGGTTGGGCTGGGAATAGCAAGTTTGGTATTCCAGTCCTCATTTGGCTTTATTTCCCCTGTGAGACTTCAGTTGTTACAGTGCTGCTCTCCTTTCCCATACCTGTCTGGCATTAGGAAAACATTGCTCTGTACACAGTGCTTATCCCAGAACGGGCTTGCTCTTGGCCAGACTTACAAATAATGCTATTTGCCAAGTTATACAAGTGACTGAGAACTCTACCTTGGATGTCTTTATTTGGGTGCTTTATTTTTAGTGCAGTAACACCTTTCTGCTTGCAGCTTAACCTTCCTTAAGAAAGTAACATCAGTGGTCTTACTATTTAGCTTGCCATTTGGCAGTCAACTGTGTCAGCAGCAAGCTGAAAGATTCAAGATGTGGGAAGAAGAGCTCTGCAGTGAGGGACTGTACAGAAGGCACAAAGGCAGAAGCAAAGCTGCTGTGTGTCTGTATGCAGTGTTCATGATGAGAAGCAGCAACATAAAATTTGGCTGCATGGCCATTAACTGTGGGTACTACTACTGCAGGGAGAGGGTTGAAATAGACTGAGCTGAGTTGAGGGGCTGGGTGTGGTTGTTTAGCAGCCAGGATGAATGTCGGTAAACGTATGGGCTGTCTGAAAATGTTGCTGACCTAGTGACCACATAATGCTTGCAGGTATGGTGTGTGAGGCACCCGGGCTGCATAAATAACACTCTGGCAGTAGTGACACTAGGACACTGGTGGTTTAAGGACATCCACAAACAGATTTGTAAGTCGAGGTAATTGCTTTTATTAAACTAATAAGGTGGTAAAAATAGACAACCATATGCAGCCTTGAGATCGGAAACAGAAACAGCAAGCCTCAAAGCAAAATGTAATTTCAGAACCACTGCTGTGACTGCAGTAAGGTACTCTTGGTGGAGGAACAGATGCTTTGGGTGGCTGGGCAGTGCTGCAAAACAGGGGATTGTTCTGACACCCACTCAGGGAGTTGCCGCTATTTCCTCTGTATTAGATCAAAGAAAGGCCAGCAACATCCTGATCCTCGCAGCGCTTGCGAAGGGGAAGAGACGTGCGCTGAAACAAGAGCAGCGCGCGGGAGGTCAGAGGCCAGCTGGCACACACACACACTCGGGTCTGCTCTGCTGAGTCTGCAGTGTGCAGGACAGAGTCTGGACTTTGGATATGGCAATAATAAATGTTAACTTGTGTCTGTGATAAGACAGTGTTCCTTCTATCGCGTTTCTACTATTAGCTCCTGCACAGAGCAACTGGCTGATTGGCACCCACTGCAGTTAGAGATAAGCTCTAAAGGGGATGATGTTTTCCTTGGATTTTTTTTTTTTTCTTGTGGGTTTTGCTTGCTTTTAACAAACATAAGTGAAGATACAACATTCCTAGCACAGATTTAACAAATCAGTATTGCTCTGCTGCTTAAGGCGCCTACCAGATTTTTCAACCCTGTAAATTAAATGTTCAGTTTGACCAAAAAACACTCCAAGGCCAACTGCAGTATGCAACTGGCTTTCTGTCAATATTCTTCACTATTCATCTGGAACCATCTTCTTTCATGATCCAAATATTTTAACCTTTGAACTCATTTGACCCTGATGATACTGCTAAAAATAAACGACAATTGTATTTGCTGCTGTTCAAAATATTTGCTCTTCCCCCTGAGTGCTCAGAGCAAACAATATTAGGCAATACCACTTTGGGGTGACTGGGCATCTAAGCTATCTTGTGGGATTGGTGGGATTGATTATAAATCAGGGAGACAAAAAAAAAAAGTGTATTTTGGTTGGGATAGGTTTCTAAATACCACAGCTGTCACCTAAAAATGGGTTACGCAGTCCTCCAAGTTGCCAAAGCTGCACAGAACTAAGATAGGTTGATAGTACATAGACATAAGACATTTGAGTGCATTCACAGTAATAAACTCAGAAGGGTAAAAGTGAATAAAATAAAAACAGAATCTAGTTTTTCCCCTACCCACAAGTATATGAAGTACCTTCAGACTCAGATACCTGACCTATATCATCATCAAGCCAAATAACCAAATAACATCAAGCCATTCTAGATGTTTCTTCATTATTTATACAATAAGCTTGTTATTTAAAGTTATTTATACAATAACTTTCATCTAGAACCAGGGTATCTGTGGGAGTTAAACACAGCTTGGTTGTGTTATTTTAGAATAGGGAATTCACATGGAGCTTGGCTGCAGTGGTCTTTTAACTTTCATTCCTACTTAGGCCCAGTATACATGTATTTATGAGCTGTAACAAAAGAAGCATCACCACATGCTTTCTTTCCACACCCTGGAAAGAAAGAAAATTACGTGGCTTGGCTAACACAGCCAGGGAGACACCTTATTTGTCCCCCAAAAAATGTACAAGGCACTGACTTGAACTGTGTTCCCCAGAAGGCTGAGATAGTGATATGTTGTCTCCTCCTAATAAACACTACTCATTTGAGTAAGTTCTGAGTCTGAAAAGTAAGCTCACCAGCTTAATGTAGTTGGTATTTTTAAATCTGAATATTTATCTGCATTGATTTGATGTTTTACTGAGAGAAGAAATATATACTGAGAAACCGTATAATATGATATTCCCCATATTACATACTATTGAAATATGGACCCAAATTTTTCTAGTACTGCTAAGAGGGCTGTATTGAATGTGTTTTTCAAAGCATTGATTTGTCAGAATGGTCAGATGCAAATACTTTGATGTATGTCCTAAACCAGTGTAACTGTTGCCAGAGGTCCCTGGAAAGGGCTGAATCCAAAACAGAATGAGCAAGTGCCCAGCACTGGATCTGTGCAGTGTGATGCTGAGGTAGGTCCAAAAGCTGACCAGAAGTGAAAACACGATTCTTTACGGGATACAATATGTATTCCTTTAAGCCTGTCTCTCTTCTTCTTAGCCCCTCATATTATAGAATGTTTCTAACACAGCTGTGAGTGCCTTAACAAGTATGGGTTGATTTGAATGGGCAGTAGGACCTAGATGTTGGTGATGGGCATTACTGGGTATTATTGGCATGTCCAGCAGCCCAGGTCTCTTGTGCACATCCAGCAGTGAGTGGCAGAGCCTGGGGGCTGCGGGACACGTGGTAGCCCCTGACTGCTGGTCAGTCTGCCTTCCTGTGGCACAGGAGAGGTGTCCAGGCAGGAGGCAAAGTGAAACCATCTGGCCCAGGAGATGTCTCCTCTTTACATGCTTTTACATGCCAGGATGAGTCTGTCCGCTTGGCTGCAGTCACTTGCAAGTGATGGGAGGAAAATCCTGAGGTAAAGTGGTTGTGATAAGGGGCTGGTCTGAGCTGTGTGGGCTTTGGCACAACCCAAAACCCCCCTATGTTACATATGCTGCTGCCTAAGGCACAATTCACTTAGAATGACTGTGCCTGTGTTCCCAGAAGCTGTTGGTCTTGAGCAGCTTGCCAGCAACTTGCTGATTTTTTGCCCCATTCCAGAAGCTCTGTTTTGGCCCCAGCTAAGCTGAACCCAGCCTGAGCTGAATGCGGCTTCTTCAACTTGTATTTTCAATCTATTACCAGGAAAAAAAGAGAACGCAAAACAACAGTGACAGGAGACAGCTAGCCTCTTTCTTCTTCCTCACAAAGTTTTCTGCATGTTCACTTTTTTTGGAAGATATCAATAAAATAACAATTTCCCCCCCGCTACAGACCTTGAGCATCTCCCAAAGTCTCAGTCTGCAAGACACTCAAGGTCTTTTTCTCTCAAAGATCAGGTCAACTTCTATCTGGAAAGACACCTTGAAACAGGAACCTGGCAAAAATGAGTGTTTAAATGTCTGCCCAGGTCACTTGCTATGCCAAAAGCGAAAGATGTGATCAGAAAGAATTTTATTAAACTGACAAATGCATTTACAGAAGTAAATGTTCTTTATTCTAATACAATTTAAAGGGTGAAAAGTAGCTTCAAGATTCGATGAACCCAGACTGGTCCCTTGTGTTCTGCTTTACCTCGAAGTGAAATACTTCATTGGGTAACTGTTCCCTAAGCCCCTGGTGACTCTCAGATTTCGGTCCTGAACCTCCTCCAGGCTTCTGCAGGAGAAAAGTTGGAACAGATTTCTCAGCGTTAAACTTCTCATGGTTTTAAATGAACCACATGAAACTGTTTCTATGTTTTACAACAGTGTCTGGTAATTTCCATTATTTATGAACACATTTCCCTGAAAACTTTCTCTCCAGGGATAGGATGTGAAATGTCCACTTAAACAATAGAGAAAAGAGACTTTCTAAACAAAATAATGAAACTGGCAATATACCAAGAACTCTACATTAACACAACTGAACCAAAAATACTTTTGAAGTGCTTTAAAGGTCATTTACTGGGTTGTTATTATGTAAGTAATGTATTTGTCAGACAGTTTTCTTCTAAGGCACTGAGCTCTTTTTATTGTAAAATACTGTTTTCACATATGATTTTCACAAATAATAATCTACAGGCATTTTTCCAAATTTTTTTTTTTAAGCAGATAATATATTTGACTTGTTTTGTTATAGACAAAAATAAATTCATTTCATTTGAAAAAGGTGCAGAGTACTCACAGGCTTCATAAACCCAGGCAGCTTTACCAGAAGGTATCTCCAAAAGGTATCTCCAGCCAAGCAACGGTAGAACTGAAGTACTAATCAACTCTTTGTAATTCTTCTATTTATTTACACAGCTGTTAAAATTATCCTTCCGGGGTGACTTCAGGAAACAGTGAATTTGAAAGTGCCTATTTAATACTGATAATAATTCCAGGTCAAGTTTCATTCTCGTTTGTATTTGAGAAAACTAAATTAAATACAAAATATTAAAGCCATTTTGCATTTGCAGCAAAAGTACCATCCCCAAACCACCCTTTTTTCCTCAAAGAACTGGCTGGGCAGATAACTGTATATCTACTAAAGAATCCAAGTATGACAGGGAGCAGTTTTGGTTTCGGAAGTAACCACTTTAATTTCCTCATTCCTCAAAGCTTTTTATGCATGTGTTTACTCATGTGAGCCTTACCATGGGCTTATACAGGGAAAAAAATTGTCTTGTTCAGCAGAATAACCCTCACTATTAAAAATTAGAGGTTTTAATTGCTAAAGTCATTACAATGACTCAGATGTTTTAAATGCAGATCTATGCTTAATGATTTTGCTAATTGTGGGACAAATTGCCTAATGCTTTGCAGGATTGAGTTTATGTTACAAAAAGCATAAGTTACGTGAGGTTTTTGCCAGATAAGAGTTGGTGTATTTTGTCTGGTCCAAGTCTGCATTTGCTCAGTAGACTTACATATAAACAGCATAGACAACAAGGTATTGTTGGGTTTTTAGCCAAAAATACATAAATTTTGTTAAATTTAGAACTTTGGAAGGGTGTTACAGCAAATGCATGTGATCAGTCTACACACTGTGTGGCAGAAATGCTGTTTAACCTGTGGAATAAACAGCCCAGGATTTTCAGAAAGCTATTCTATCAACTGATGAACCTAAAATGACAGGGATGTGGCCAGCATCCAGTTTGCTCACTCGGATAGCATGTTCAGAAAGCCAAAAATATTGCAGACCACAAACCCACAAAAGAAGTTTTTACAACAGACCTTGCAAAAATTTGCCAAGTGTTGCAAAAGCTGAAAATGCCAATTCGGTGTATGATAGAAATATAATCTAATACTGTATGCCACTTTGTAGAGAAACATTTAAACCAAAGGATTCTGCAGGCAGAGAGAAATAAAAAGGTCAGAGTTTATCATTAAAATGCAAAGTATGAAAACTAAACACATTGTTCAGAACACTCACTAGAAATAGTATTACAGAAAACACCCCCAGCCGAATCATAGCAGACATACATGTTTTTTGAAAGGAAACACAGAAAGCCCTCATGAAATTGCATAGAGATTAAAATAATGAGTCAATCTGTAGAGATGCCTGATTAGTTCAGAAATGGAAGCTGGAAGAAGGGTAAAGTTATGATAACTTCTACCACCCCATGTTGAAGGAGATCTTTCTAATTCCTTTCAGCCAGAAAGGGAACGGCAGAATTCTGATCCCAGATGCCCATGAGGGGGGCCCAGAAAAATGACCTGTGGACCCTGTGGAGCCACTGCAGACCTCTCCTCTGGAGTCAAAATCAGAATTTGGCAGTAAAACATGGAATTTCTGATGACACAGTAAAACTCAACTTCCTTGGGCTTTTTAAAAGTTGTTTCTTAGGGAAAAAAAAAAAAAGAAAAAAGTAGAGCAATCAGTTATTCATTAGAGGATGGCAAAACATGGGTGAGAAAAGGAGCAAGGGCATAAAACTTTATGAGCAGAGAGGTTTTTGCTGACAGTACAGGTAGAGATAGGTAGAGCAGGCTGGTCAGAGGTAAGAGTGCACACACAGCCCAAGGTGCGAGCGAGCCCGTCGCCGCACCAGCAGCCGGTGCCGAACGACTTCGGGAACACAAACACGGGCGCAGATACCGCGGGGAGGGCAGGACGGGGTGTTCCTGTAGCCACAGGCTTCTCGGTGGCTGGGTGTCACCGCAGTGCCCAGCACTGCAGCCCGGAGCAGCTCCCGAGGGGCTCCCGGCGTGTCCCGGGCGGGCGGGCAGGGCTGGGGCGAACGGCTGGCACTGGGGCAGCACACCTCGAGCCCTCCGGCAGGCGGGGACACAAGGGGACACCGGAGAGGTGAGGCTGCAGGAGGCATCGCCGCCACCGCCCAGGACACCACCTGCCCGGCGGCTGCGATCCAGAGCGGGCTTGGGCGAGCGTGTGCCCCGGGCCGGGACAGCACTGCCGCCCCACTCCGCGCTGGGGAGCAAACGGAGCAGCTCGGCCGGGCTCGGCCCGGCTCCGCCCGTCGGAGCCGCGCTGCTGACTCAGCCGCGGGGGGGCCCGGAGGGCGCCTCGGCCCCTCGGGCGTGGCGGGCGGGGGGGCTGCCCTCCGCCCTCTGGGGAGATAAAGAGCGGCGGCCGGAGCCCGCCCGCGTCTCTCGGCGCCGCCGGCAGCATGAGGGCCATCGGGGCGCAGGTACGTCTGTCTGCCCGCCGCCGGGGCTGCGCATCTCCCCGCCGGGGGCACGGTGGGGCTCCAGCCCGTCCCTACGCGGCCGGGGTCTCTACGGCCCTTCCCGGAGCAGACCCACATCCCTCCTCCCCGGGTCACCGGCTCTCCCTTCCTCTCCCCGCCGCACGTGGCTCTGCGAGCCCCGCCGCCCGCCGTGCCGGGCTGGAGGGGGCTTCGGGCGCTTGGCTTGACTTTGGATTAAATCTTGGGCCCCTCCTTGGAGGGTTTCGGTGAGGAGGGGGCGTGTGTTGCGCACGCGGCTCCGCGGTGGCTGCAGCCGGAGACCCTCGGACGCCCCCGGGGCAGCTGAGCCTTGCTCCCCCCAGGTGCGGAGAGACCGGCTCGCTGCAGCCCAGGAGGGCAGTGCTCGGAACTGGGAGCCCCTCCGTCCCGCTGCTGTTACCTCCCCCTGTCCCAGCTGCCGGCCTCCATCCTCTTAGGGGCCGGTGATTTCCTCCAGCCCTGCCAGAGCAGGAGGTTGTGCCGCGGGACCGCGGGGCAGGGATCTTGCTCAGCCCAGAGCCTTTGTGATCCTGGTCCCGGGGCTTGACGTGGGAGCATTGTTCGTGCAGCCGAGCAACCAGGAGAGCTTCACCCACCCTTCCTTTCTGCTGGGTACAGCCTGTAACTGCAGTGCTTTCCCTTGTGAGAAGAGGTTTGATGTGCACAAGTAAATATTTTCGAATACTGAATCCCGCAGCTTTGTCCCTCTGCCTTTGTTTCACCCTGAAGTAGCACTGTTAACTCTGTTTTGTTTTTTCCCCCCACTCTCCTTTCAGGCGCAGCAGCTGCTGGCACACCGGAGACCACAGAAATCCTTCTTCGAGACACTCATCAGGAGCCTGATAATCCTGTGCGTGGCAATAGCAGTGGTCTTGTCATCCATCTCCATCTGTGATGGCCGCTGGCTCTTTGCGAGGGGGCAGCTCCTTGGACTGTGGCACTTCTGCACTGTTGGCAATGACAGCGTCCTGAAGTGTGTCACTGACCTCAGCCTGGCCCACGTGGAGGGGCTGAGTGTGGGGATGATTCCCATAAGAAGCATGGTGTCCTTTGCTGTTGTGGTTGCCATATTTGGCCTGGAGCTGCTGATGGTGTCCCAAGTCTGCGATGATGCCAATGCGAGGCGGAAATGGGCAATGGGCTCAGTTTTCATCCTCGTCTCTTTTTTGCTGTCGGCCACTGGTGTTCTGAGCTTCTCCATCCTCATGAAGGATCACCTCACGTTCACGGGCTTCACGCTGACATACTGGTGCGAGTTCATTGCTGCCTTCCTCTTCTTCCTCAACGGGATCAGCGGACTTCACATCAACAGCCTCACACACCTCAGGAACGGGGTAGGCAAAATCTAGGTGTGCAGGATGTACCTCTGCCTTTGTGTAAGCAGCTTTGCCAATTAGACTGTAAAAAAGAGAGTCTAATGAAGTTTGAAAAGGATACCCTGTCTTAATTTGTGTACAAGGAGGGAAAGTATGAATCAGTCTTGGTGCCTGTAGAAGACCTACCCACCCGCTGCACAACACCAGCAAAGCAGAGACTGGGACTGGCTGCCATTGTTATGTGGTTTTCCGGAGAAGTGGATTAAAGCCGAGGGCATCCCGTTAAACATGCAGAGGTGTGGAAGACTGTCATCTCTCACATGTGCTGTTCTGAGGCTTACACAACGCCTGTACTGCTCTGGGTTTGGTGTTGCTGTGCTTTTGTTCGTATTCTGGAGCCTGTGAAGAGTGTGACACAACTGTGGTGTTGTCTTATGGGTTTGTTCTGTCATCTGGGACAGATGATTTATGCCTAGCCATGATCACTGGCATGAAGTATTGAAAATCTTCACTGGATCTCCTCCATTTTTCCTTCAAAAGAGAAGGCACGCAGACCTTGATATGGTCATGTGGTTTTGGGTTTTGTTGGCATGTTCCTTGTATCTGTCCCTTTCTCACTCAGTTTTTTGGGGACACTTCAGACAGAGGTGCTGACTTGGGGTTAGGGGAAGGCACTGGGTGATGCAGGGGTATAGGGAAGGATTGTGATGCTTTCCTCAGGCAGTAGTGCACGTTCCTGTACTTGTGGCCTCCCCCTGCTGTCACCACTCTTCTGCCACACCTAAAGGGCATGTGCCGGTTGGTCACCCAAACTGACTCCCTCACACCCCTTGCAAAGTTCATGGTAACAGGGCAATGCTCTTGGTTTCTTTTTTTATTTGGGGCACAAGGAACAAGCTCTGCAGGGGCTTCCTGTGGTGGTGTGGGTGGGCAGACCATGCTGAGGCTCCTGTAGCTTCTGGGGCATGTTTTGGTTGTCTGGGTGTGCACTGGGGCAGTGGGAAATCTCCTTATCCTGTAGCTGAGAGTCTCCTGGAGCATTTCTTATGGGAGGAAAAAGCTCTAAATGCTCCTGACCAGACCAAGTCTTTTTCTTCCCCTAACTAACAATGAGCCTGGGAGGAGAAGCAGCCCATGATTGCCTAAGGAGGGGCTGATGGGTACAGCTCTAATCTGTCACAACTGGTGGAAAGACAGAGAGACCTGGCCAAAATCATATTAAAGGCTGGTCTTCCTCCTGCCAATGTCTGAGTCAAGATCTCTAAAATTGCTACAGCTTTGAAGTTGCCCATGGTGTCTTATGTAATAAGAGAGAAGACCTTAGAGGTTGGTTGTCCCGTGTGTACTCCCTGTCCACCACACAGCATTTGTATGCCCTCGGATAAAGATGTCTTCAGAGTATTTCAGGGTTTCTGGTTTACTGTTTGTTTCGTATCTGCTGGCAAAGCTGCTTGTGTTTTTGTTTGAGAACAAATGTTTCTACATGTTCATCCCTATAGCTTGTGTGATAGCTGTTGAGCAAGGCTTTAATTTCCTGTGCAACAAGTTTGACACAGTTTTTTACCTGAAACAAAAGCATGGTAGCACAGAGGCCAAGAAGGCTGTGTAGGCGAGCCGTGAGTAAACAGCTTTGTCTTTGAAAGCTTGGAGTCTTAAGCTGTGACTGAGCTGAATGTGCCACACTTGATGAATGTGGTCCTGTGGACTCTTTTGCCTTCATGAGGACAGCATCCATTCCTTCTTGGATTTCTGTAACTTAAGACAACACTCCTAAGCCTGTTTTGTGATGCAGTTTCAGACCTGGCTTGCTCTGGACAGTGCCAGTTGTACTTTTGTATGTGAATCTACTTGTCTTTCTGTCAGGAATTACGTAGAGAGGTCATGAAGCTCTTGTAATGTTTGGGGCTTTGTTGGGGTTTCTTGACCCACTGTGCCTTTAACCTGCCTCTGGAAAATTGCACTGTGACTGTGTCTGTTTGTGAAAGTTGCATTTGATTTTCTGAACCGCACTGTTGAAGACATGCTGGTGGGCTGAACGTGCAGATGCTTGTATAAACTAGTGCTGTTGGCTTTAGCAGAGCCATTTAGGCCATAGAGATCCCGCAAGGTCTGGTCCCAAACTGTTGGCACTTGGATGTTACCAGGTGTTAAGAGTACCTTAACTAACCAGTAATTCAGTTGTGTTGCCTACAGGCCCCCATGCCAGGCAGGACAGTTCCCCTGCGTGAGGTTAAGGGTGTCCATGGCTTGTCTAGAAACATGGATGTAACGTCACAGTGCCACTTTGGTGACATCCAAAACAGGAAATGAGTTCTGCATGTACATTCCTTCGTGCTAGTGGGAGGCTGTGCCCCCATCCCTTTCCCTGGAAGGCAGCCATAGTCAGACTGAGTTCCAGGCTGGTGCCTCCTGTTTGGGTTAGAGGGAGGCAGTGGACAATTGGCCATTGAGTTCACCCTAGATGTGGTGCAATTGTGAATGATTTTAGGATGCTCTCTAGTAGCTGAAGAAGAGGCCTTTTGTATGCTTTTTTTTCCAACTGGTTTTGTGTAGTACTGCTTGACTTAATTATGCTGGGAGAAGAAGCATTTCGACAGCTAAATATTACAAAACAGGGTTGATTGTCTTGGAGACATCCTTATATACAGCAACCTGTGCAGCAGCATGTCACTGTTCGTTTTCTGAAGGCTGTGGAAGTTCCAAGAAATATTCCTAAAGTTTATTAAATAAATTTTATTTGAAATAACAGTTGTAATTCTCTCTTTTTATATTTAGATATCGGGGTGCAGATTTAAGGAGATGTTTAGGGTTTTACATAATCTCCCAGGCACCACTCTGTGTTTATGCAGCTAGGCTGATGAAGAAATGACTGCCTGGCACTTTGCCGAGCTCTGATCAAGGGAACTGAGGCCACTGCATACTCCCCTCTCCTTTTCCCTCCAGTGTGTCCACACCAACCCAAGCAGCCAGCATTGCTTTCGTGTCTTGCAAAACAAGAGGGGCAGTCAGCTGTGCTGCTTCATGGGAACTGGAGATAACCTTCTAGGCTCTTAATGATTTCCTGCTGCTGCATGTGCTCTGTTTACTAGCTAAAGAGCTCTTTCCTGTGTCCTTCACCTTCCTTTTCCCACACTGCACCCCATGTCTGAAGCATCTTTGCTCTTTTCCCCAGCTCCGATTATTTGGCCTGCAGAAGTGATATCTGAGCACAAATATATTTATGCATTTTTCTCTGAGCTCATTGTACTGACAGGTTTAGTTAAACGTCAGGAAAACAGATTCCCAGCTATACCACTGAATAAGTTTATGTAATCTCAAGTTAATTAGCACCTGGTGTGCTCTTTCCAATAGGAGAGGTCATTGGCCTGTCTCAGACGGTTTAGCATCTCTTTAAAGCAGGGTAATGAACAGCACTTCTCGTTAATGAGTCGTTTAGACTTAGTTACTAACTTTATTGGAAATTTGTGCACAAGCTTGTGGATAAGTGTCATAGGTTTAGAGATCAAGAAATAAAGAAATACTAAAGAAATAATAGGTCATGCTAGCTCTGGAGGTGGCCTACCTGCATTGTATTTTCACAGAACGGTTAAGGTTGGAAGGGACCACTGGAGGTCATCTAGTCCAGTCTCTGTGCTCAAGCAAGGTTACCTAGAGCATGTTATTTTGATTTTAAGTCTACAGTACCTTCAGCTGTGCTTAGAGGGACACCTGTAATGAGGTTGAGCCTTGCTTGCTTTTGCAAGTCAAGGGAACGTGATCACAGATTACTGTCCTCAGCTGCCTTCTGTTTCCCTCTGCTGAAGCCTATTGTAAGTAGATAATGGTCCTTCTTCTCAGCCTTCCAGGTCAGCTTACACATGCAAGAAGGGCCTCATTTCTGAGTGAAAACAAGGCCTGCCCCAGGCAGTGTCCTGGAAGGGGTGTTGCCTGAATTCCTGGGGCCTCAACTTCACTTGTATCCACCCCATCTGAGAGAGGCCGTTTGAGCTCCCCTGTACTCAAGCATTGCATAACGTAGTTATTCACAGCACAACTACTGTTTTTTGCTTCTGATAGTTTTGCTGGGAACTTCCTCGTTGCTGTGTTTGGAGAGAAAAATCCATTAATCGCTTCCTCTTAAATTCTTCACTTCTCTTAGACTGCTGATGCTCAGGCTGCCCGAGTTGCTGCCTGCCCTGCTGGCTTGCAGAGGGACAACTGGCTCCTCAGGGGACCTGGAGTAAATAGCCAGAGGCTGTCACCACTGTTCCTGAACAATGACAACGACTTGAGTGAAAGATGGTATTCAGGCCCTATGTACTGCTAAAAACTACCGGCTTTACACTGAATACTCGGGAGCAAGTGTAACGAATGAAAGGGAAGCTGGTGAACTCTGAATATGTTGTGTTCAGCCTGTGTGCCTGCACCTCCTGCTTTTTGCACTGCTCGCTGAGATTTATTTTCCTATTCCCCTTCATCTGCTTATAAACATCTCAGTGTTCCCAGAACTAAGTAGCTCTTTTCTCTGGTATCCTTCAGCACAGTTAAATAAGCAAGATCCGCAGCAGGGCAGGGAGCTTTTGCACTGCCTGCAGGAGATGGGGGAGGTGAGAACCCAGGCCACTGTGGTGCTGTTTGGCAGCAGCTTCCAAAGCCCATGCAGAACCAGGACAAGGTCACGGCATCAGAACTCCTGATGCTGCCTGCTTCTGGCTCCTTCCTGAGTAGACATGCTCTTCCCAAAGAACTGAGAACTCTGAATGCCAACTGACATCCGAGAGGTTTTTATGGAACCTCAACTCTCCATACAAACCAGGCCTGTGCTCAGTGCCTCAAGCGAATGTGTAATACAGAATCTGGGAATAATTCCTCTGTTTTTTTTTGTTATTTCAGGCAAGACAAACCAAAATGGCCATGTAAAACAATAGCTTATGCTAAAACTTTTTTTCTTCAATGCGAAAAACCAGCTTTTTATTCCGGGACATGTGGTTTGTTCCTGTTTTACCAGGGTCCTGTACAAATAGGTATTAAGCTCAGCCTGGGCTCCCCCCAAACTTGTGCTGATCCTAGCTACACACTGCAGGGCTGAGCTCTTACACTGGCTTGTGGGAGGGCCAATAATTGCATCAGATCTAATTAATTGTGTTATTGTATCTCTGAATCTATGTTTCTTCATTTATGCCGGAAGGAGGCACTTGCATTTAAAACAAACAGCTGCTTTGGCTTGATTGATGAATGTTTAATTCTCAGACAGGGAACATACAAGTTGTTTCATTCTTCTTGGTCACATCCATAGGCCAGAGAGAAAATTAAGGTTATGTTTTCAGAAGTATCTGACTTGCTAAATGCGCTGGGAGAGAGTGAACCCCCGAGAAGGTTGGAGGCTCTGCTTGGCTTGGGTGAGTCAGCAAAAATGAGATGAGATCTTTTACTTAAACATTCATGGAGGGCCTTTCACTTCTCCCTTGGTCACGGGACTGATCCTGCTTCTGCTCTTCCTTCCACTTGTTTTGGCTGAGTTTTAAAGGACAAAGTCAACTTGAAAGCTTGCTATTTCAAAAAAAAAAGTTTAAAGTAATTCCTGAAAACACTTGCCAATTACTGCTTATGTCTGATTATTATTTTCCTGGTTTTAGGGAGGTTCAACTCTCCTGCTGCCAGTTGACCTGCATCAGCCAGCAAAGCCAACCAGGCAGGGGGGGCCAGAGGGAATGCAAGTCCCTGCCTGCTGTTGAGTGCCCTTCCTTGCCTGGCTGCCCTCCGTATGCTGCTACCTGCAGTGCCCACTGCACCAGGAAGGGGCTGAGTGGGATAACTGGGATAACTCTCAGCGCCGGCAGAGTAAAAAAAAAAAAAAAAATTCCCTGAATAATGTCAGAGTTTCAAACAGCACTAATAGCACTCAAAAACCTGCTTGTGTACAGATAATTTAACCTCTAATGCATCCTTTGAACTTCTCTGCATGTTTGCCTTCTGATAAATGGCAGAAGCCTACCGTGTAAGCATTTGGTGTGATTAAAAGCTCGTTAGGGCAGTTTTGGCAGAGGGGGTTGGGAAATGCCGCTCAGGCAGCATTTGGCATACTATGAATGTTTTGCCAATGTCTTTAGGTGATCAGGAGGAGGGAGGAGTGATAAACACCTTTGCTTTCTGTTCAATCATCTTTGCCGTTGAAGAAACCCAGCCAAGAATCGCCCCAACTAAGGAAATGCAGATACAAAATCAAGTGGGAGACTTGGTTGCATTTGTTGGTCAACTATTTTATGCGTTTCCCGTTCAAACCAGGAAATTTCTTGTTTATGTCCTTAAGAACATAAAGCTGTAATAGTTCCAAAACCTTGTGACAGCATATTACAGTGCACAGTCTTGCAGATTTCAGCACACTGTGTGACCGTAGACTCTAAAGAGATAGCCAATATGGTACTTTTTTTTCACAAGACAGGTTTTACTGTCCAGTTCAATTGAGTTTTAAACATCTCAGGTACTTTCAATTCTTCCCTTGAAAGACAAAACGGACCAGTGTCAGAGGTGCAGACACAATAGGAATGGGTTATCTTTCTGAAGTTTTTTTGGCCACCCTTGGAATATGCCATAACAGCTTTTTTACCATTTCAAAATGATACAAATATCCAAATTGGACCACTGTTTTTCTCAAGGTCTCCACAGTTAAAAGAGGCAAAGGAAGAAAGCTTTGAACCTTGATAAATTTCAGGTATTAATTAATTTTGTATTTCAAACCCTGTGTTTAAGGACAACATGTAACCTTCATCATTTCAAATTTAATGTCCTCCCAGCTTCCACAGCAGAAGAAATGGAGAACATCTGAAACTCACCAGCCTGGATTAGCCTGGAAGCTGTTGGAGAGCCACATGGAAAATGAAACATCACATTTAAGGTGGAAATAGCAGCTGAAAAATACTTATGTGGAAAGAAACACGAATTACTGTGGCCAGAAGCTCAAGGAAGAGTTTTGGCCCGTTTTGCTTTGCAAAATAACTGTGGTGCTACACAGGATATACATGAACAGGTGTGCTTCAAGAACTGTTAACCTACAGCCAAGTCCCGCTTTTGGATACGTACACAAGACTCCCAGCTCAGCCCATGGGACTTAGCCATGTGTATCTGAGCATGGAGGTATTCCCCCAGGCACACAGTGTTAAAGCACACTTGATCTTTGGAGGGTTTCTCTCCTGTGTTCTGGTGGGCTCGACCTCACCATGTGCATCTCTTGAGTTAAGCCGCTTCCTCCGTTACTCGCTGAGGTGCTGAGATGCTGACGCAAGTGTTTGCTTAAATGCCACTGCCTCCATTTTCTCTGAACTTCCAGCTGAACCTAGGTAGAAAGGTCACAAAATACTTAGTTCTGCTGGTTTATCTTGGAGGCCTGCACTGTGGAGAGCAGTGTAAAAGGAAAAGGAGAGCGGGCTACCTGTGCCAAGGCTTGGGTTTATTTATTTGACCCTCAGTTTAAGGAGTTAGGGAAGGGCCTGTTCCTTGACACTTCCAGTGATACTGTTGCTGCAGCCACACAGTTTTCTATTTGATTGAAGGTGAAACTGTCCACAGAACCTAGCTGGCCTTAGTAAGTGTTTGGTTTAGATTTTTCCAAAATTTTATTTTAAGTTATAAAAACAGGACATTTTGGCACTCTGAGATAAAAAAAAAAAAAAAAAAGGCAGATTTTATTTTCAAAACAACTTTTTCTGAACCCTGTTAAAGGATCAGTCATAGTATTTCAAACCCCTTCTTCATTTCAAAGTGACTTTTTTCTTCTTAGGCACTGGTTTAGCATTTCAGAGTGCAAGAAGCCTGGGAGTTATCATGAAACTACAAAGGAAATGGTCCCTCTACCAAAAGCTTTCGTTTATGAGAATACTGATAAATTTGGACTGGATATAGCTCTTGATAAATTCCCTCCCAAGGATCAAGCAAAGAGAACAGCCATGGGATGACAGGCAATAACACCATACGTCAGAACCAGTCGGTTGTGAGTGTGACTGTGTGCGGGATGGTGCTCCCACCCTCCATTCCCAGACAGTAGAAATGCTATCTGATTGATGAAAGGGTTGCAATAGTTGAGAGGTGAAGTTTGCATCTGGCATACAATTACTCAGGCTTGCCAGGTCCAGGAGGTATTTCATGAGTGATGTTAGGTAGGTGGGAAGAAAACCCTCAGATAAAACATGTAATTCTTTGGAGAATGTATCCCACTGATTAGTGAGCCATGCTTCAGCAATAAAAAAGAACGTTATACACACAAAACTCACCTCACCATTAAGAAAACAATAAAGTACAGCCACAACAAAGCCCTAAAAGATAAAAAAAACCCATGGTCACAGAACTGCAGTTCCAGCTTTGGGATGGGGATGAGGCATCTCAAGGGAAATCAGACAGCTTGGCTTTGCCACTGGAACTTTGCTCTGTTGCAGAGTTAGATGTTCTGCCTCTTTATTTTAAAGAAATAATAGCTTGTCAAATATTACCTGGAATGATCCAAGAGCCAATTCAAAAAACAGCTGAATTTCCATTGTGCCGCTGCTTGCATCTTCAGGGAAGAAAGCAAAGATGATGTAGTGGACCCCAAAAAGAGGGATGAGGAGGAGCGTTGACTTTGCAAGTCTCCTGAGAATGAAAACAGAGGGGAAAGCTGGTGTAGAAGGAGCAAGAAGAGCTCAGGTGGGCTTGCATGGCATGTAGGGGACATACTTGTATTGGTTGAAATCACTGCTCCGTCTTTCAGGTGAGCTGAGCTTCCTCATCAAGATTCTTAAAATGTTGACAAAGAGAATGAAATTAATCTAAAAAGAAAATAAAAAAGGTAAGAACGTAAAAACAAACACAACACAAACAGTATCCACTTATGTAAGGGCCAACTATCAGCAGAGCCATTTTGGGGTGTTTGGGCAAAGCTGGCAGAATAGTGTCCATGTCCCCATCCCAGTCTCTGTCCCTGCCTCTCCAGCCTGCCTGGCCACCCTGGGCTTGGGTGCTGGCTGCTTTCCCTGCCCATTTGCTGTAGCTTTAGTTCTGGGCATGATCAGGGTTTATTATCCAGGCAAATCACCAATGGGAAGGGGGACCAGGTGCATTGGTAGGATCCCTTCTGGCTGTGGAGTTCAGGCAATCTTTGGTTGCTAGCAAAGGGGCAGCCCTGGAGCTATCACTCGCTATCTGGGACTGCAAGTGCCAGTTGTTCCCTACCAAGAGACTCATCATGGTTTGGGATCATGGAGGCAAAGTGGTTAAAAGTGGGGAGAGGAGAGAGTTGACACTGAAGTTCTTCCTTTTCCATTTTCCCCCTCTTCAAGGGTGGATATCAGATAAAAATGCTGATCTGCTGCTCAGTTTGGGTGAAGATGAGGCAATAGCTGTTTCTGCTCATTTGACCCTCAGGCAGAGTGGGAGTTGCAGGGAAGGCACAGCCTCTGGTTGATCTTGCACAGCCCGAAGACCTGCACCCCTTTTGCAACACCCTGCACTGTGTCAGGCCTTTAACCCTTCCCTGTGCCTGGAAACACCATCCCAGAAGTGCGTTCCTCTTCCTGGTGGCTCCTCTGTGCCTGTGGACGTTAGAGCAGGGCTCTGGGGTATTGGGTTTCCCTAAAAGAAGTGGGTCCATTGGAGGTGGGACAGAGCGAGGAAGTCCCTGGGGTCCCTAAACTTATTGGATGGAAAGGGAGCAAGTGTGGGCTGCATGGGTGTTTGGAGAGGGCTGGAAGTTTGGGGAAGCTGGGGAAGGATGAGGAAAGCAGTAGAGCTGGGAGGAGGTAGGGGTGGGGAGCATGAAGAAAAGACTGCAGTATTTCAGGGGTTTGGGGAGGAAAAGGAGGTTTAGGTCTGGGGATTCTGGGTTTTTTTAACCCATTAGGTCAGGCACGAGCCATGTAGGCTGAGCAGGACTTTTTGTTGATGAAAACCACAGGGGAAGGGAGAGCAGCGAGCAGCGGGATTCCTGCCAGGAGGAATTGCCCGTGGGCAGCACAGGAATGAGTGTGAGCCTGGGAGCATAAAGGTGTTTATCAGTGCTGTTTTTCTGCCCTTTGAACTGCTGAGGGCTGTGAGGAATACAGAGATTAGATCTGTGTTCTTAAGATCTGGTTGTTTGTTTGGTTATGGGCTTGAGTAAAGCCTCTTTTTGGGTAAAGAGGCAGAGTCATGCAGGCGGCTCCTGCCTTCTGTGGCTAAAATAGACATGATCAGCATTCTGAGGGATCTGGGAAGGCGATAGCAGGTGGTGGCCACCAAAAGATAAACTAAGATTGTACTTTTTGTCTTGCAGAATGTCTGGGTCTTGTTGGCATTTAAATATTGCCGAGTGGCTCCTAGGGTGAGGGTTGTTTCATCAAGAAAAATAACTGCCTTGGACTGCTTAAGTCGGTCTTGTGGGGTTGCAGGATTTCTCACTGGTAAACCAGTGCAGAACTTTCATCCACCATCTCTGCTGCCTGGGTTTCTGAGGGTGTACAGGTGTTTCAGTTTGTGTCTTGCAAACATAATGGTTCTTACTGGCAATGCAAAAACCTCAACCAGCTCTTGGGTTCTCGCTCAGACTGTCGGCAGGTTACTTAAGAGCAACCAGCGGTTCACATGTTTCTGGACTAGGGCTTCAGACAGGTCTTTGCAATGTGGTTTGGCGCATCTCCATTGGGCAGAACAACTATCTCCAAGCAGCAGCTCCAGCCCCTTGGTACCCAAGTCTCTGAAGGTGAGCACCAGCAAATATTCAGCCACAGGTGCTGAGTGTTATGTGTACCAAACTGGTCTTGCCATCACTACTGGGCAAATTCACACTGAGTTTCAATGCCTGTGCCTTGGTTCCCTGAGCAATGCCATTACAGTATAATTACTGTCCACTAATATGTGGAGTGTGCAGTCTGTGAGCTGTTTTCATTGCTGAAAACAAAAGACGGTGGTCATGTAAGGCAAGTTGGTTTTGTTTTTGCTGAGGGGGGAATTGACTGGAACACATAAAGACAATTGTATGGAAATGTACAGCCACTCGTTCCTCCTCCGGAGCCTTCCTTGAAACAGTTCAAAACAAGCTTCCACAAGCCAGCCAAGTTCATATGAAATCAACAGGATGTGGAAACCTGATCTTCTGCAGGCTCTTGCTTCTTGGGAGGACACTCTAGCTTTCCTTGTGAACTTAACTTCAGGGCATTAGTGACTAAGCCCTGCTGAGCAGAAGCTGCTTAAGCAGTAATTCATGTGTCACACCAGTTCAGACACATGTCTAAGATGGGTTCATTAACACACTTCTAAAGCATGTTGAGTAGATGATCTCTGACTTTACAGTATTTGAAAATACAGTTTGAATCTGCTTGTCCCAGAAAAGACTTACAAAAATAGACAAAACTATGGGGCCTCTAATGATCCACCAGGTATTGGCATTAGTGTTAATGTCCCAACACCTGTAAAAACAGAAGAGAAGGTGCAGTCAGTTATCAAAACACTGGTGTCTTTTCAAAGAGGTTTAGTCTGTTTTGCACCTCAGATAGGCCCCTATTCACTTCTCTGCAGAATTAATTTCCCGTTCTCACTTAGTGGTACAACATGTCATACAGAAAACTGTCCTCCTGCACTGGACAGCAGTTCGACCGTCTCATAAAGTACAAACACTGTTCAAAATTTTGTAAGGGAGAAAGAGAAAGGAACAAAGTTTCACCGTTCAGGAAGTCAAATACAGATACTGAAAACATCATGGGTTGAATTCATATTTGAAAGCTACCCTCTACCCTTGAAAAATGCTGAAATGGAATTTGATGTATTTCCTCAGGTTGCTCAACTACTCCCACCCACCCACCACAGCGGGATGCTAGTTGATTTACTTGGCTGCCAGCAGTTAGAAATGAGCAGGATCCCATGGAGCAGCCTCACAGAGGCTGCTTGCTCTCCCTGGTTTACCAGCTTCCTCCCCTCCATACAACTTACCCAATATTTTCATGGAGCTGCCTGGCAGTCGCCCATGCAGCCACAAACACGGCTGGGGCACCTGCAATTGGAAAAGCTAGTTACTGCTTCAGGAGTCCATCCCAAGGGCAAAACAAACCCAGTTATTCTTACTGAAGGGAGAACCAGTACCCCATCCAAGGACGATGAACCACCAGAGGAACTTCCTTTCCGAGAAGAAAGAAATAACCAGGAGAGTGTGGAGGTAGAGTCCCTCCACGAGGAGCCAGCTGTAGTTAGACATGATGCAATACTGAAAGAAGACCATGGTGAGCTTGCAGCCAGCCTGAGGAAAGAGATGTTAATTAGCTTTTGCCTGGGTTTGTATCTACCTTCTAACAGAGAGACCGAGCTGTAAATTAATCGTGGCAAATAGAGATTTTATAGCAATTAGGGAACTAAATGGGTGTCCTCGAGACAAGCATTCACATGACAAGAAAGCAGGGCTGGCACTCCCTAAATGCATTAATCAACTGCCTCACTAGAAGAACTGAATGTGTCGTGGGCACGTGGATTCAGATTACTGTCTCAGAGGAATTTCACTATTACTACCTTCTTAGTATCAGTAACACTAATATCACCTTAGAGGAGCATGTAAATGTATCTATCAATCTTTTTTCCCCCAAGAAAAATGGTTACTAAAGACAAACTAAAATGTGCTCAAAATGTTCTTTTTCAGCAACAAAAATCCAGCAAAACTGGTGGGGTAAAACAAAACAAGCTTATATTTGTTTCTCTCCCTTATTCTTATCTTTTAGTTTAAAGCATTGACCATCATCTCCAGTGTTGCTCACTCCTCTGCATGCCTGAGTTTTCAAAATATTTGCTACCAGTAAAAAGGCAAAAACATTTCAAAATTTGGAAGGTTCCCTTCACAGGCTTTCTGAGTGTAAACCCCTATCAGGTCTCACACTGAAGTGTAAGTCAGCAATATTTAGTGTGTTCTTGGAGAAGGGGCAGAGCACAGCTCTCTTCTCCCATAACCCCTCATGATGAATGTAAAGCTGGGATGGAGATTTCCTTCCCTGTTCACTAGATCTGCTAGGATCCTGCTGGGAGACTGAGGGGTGGAGCAAGCTGGAAGGCAGAGGGTTACCGTGTGTGCCCCACAATAATTTATGTCTTCGGAGGAAAACAAAACGGCATCCTTGATGAAGTTGGACGAGGCTCGCAAAATGAACGATGTGAAGAGATGCATGTGGATGTAGTTCCTTGTGCAGCGAAGTCTTCTGTGAAAAAAAGAGAGAGAGATCCTGTGAAGTGACATTCCTTGCCAGTGTGGGGAGCCTGTGACTGTAAACAGCATATTTCAATCCTTAGTACTGCTAAACTGACAAGTGAGGAACAATGTTGTTCTATCTGTGAAAGAAAGGCTAATGCATGTCCCAAGAGGGATATACTAGAGAAGACCTTAAAAAGCTACAGTCACATCTGCTCCACTCAAGTACTAAAACAAGATGAACCTTGCCAGGAAATTTGTGATTTCGTGCCAATATGCTTGTTCCAGCCTCCCTCCCTCTTTCTGGAGCAACACAAACCCAAGGTGTTTATTCACACCTGGGTGAATTTATTTATTCTGCCAGCACAGTTCACTTGTGCCTGCAATGTTTTCTGTATTAAATCACCACAAAATCTGTGTCTGGAGGCCGTGCAGCCTGAGTATAAATTTGCAAAATATTTGGGTTTCCTTCTACCCAGACATGCTGCCCTGACATTTACTGTAAGGGAAATTAATTTCACTGAATAAGCAGCACAGTACAAATTCCAGGTTGCAGGGGTGTGTGAAGATAAGCGACTGTGAGATTGCTGATAGAAACCTGAAACACCTTGCCAGAAGTCAGTGCAGTGACACTTAGAGCAAAGTTTTAGCCACAGTGTGAAGTGGAGAAAAGGGCAGCAGAGGGAAAGACACTCTGCGCAAGGGATGCTGAAGTCATGGGAAGACCTCAGCAGGGAGCTGGTCCAAATGCCATCTGCAACATTCATCCAGCTACATTTTCAAAGAACAGGAGAACACAATATAATAAGCAGCTCTGACATTTTTTGGGAGTGAAGACCCAGAAATAAATTTTGTCACTGATTTCTGTGAAGGTTTTCAGGAATATTTCAATTTTTAGCTTGTCCTGAAAGTCACTGGAAGGATTTGTGTCAGCTGAGATGACCAGAAGTCCTGGCCAAACACAAACCAGAGATGTTTCTCCTCACCTGAAAGAGGCCAGGACCGCTAAGGCTATCATCAGCGTCATGAGGGAGGTGCAGTATCCGACGGTGTACATGGTCTTCAAGGTCATGAAATAGGAACGCTGCAGGCAAACACATAATCACATGTTTACCTTTGTCTGTGTGGTAGAGATTAGCCCATGCCAAGGGAAAGGTGTCTCCACCTATTTAACGACTAAATTTTCTTGTAAAATCAGCTACTGAAAATTTACCCTGAGCAACCTATTCTGATCATTCATGCTGAACACCACCAACAACAATAACCCCACCTGAGTTAGATCACAACATCATTCAGTCTCTCCTTAACATGTTCCTCCCCCAGGGCCCCAAAGCATCAGATTTGTGGTCATGGGCACTCAGACTCACTCTTGCCTCGTTGGTCGTGTCATTGACATTGTAGCCACAAGCGATATCAGGTCTCGGGTACGGGTCTGACCAGCCCTCACTTGTACAATTTCTGTAGACAAAACCTGTGTGGTAACAATTAAAAAAAAAAAAGACAGAACAAGGTATGACCATTTCCAATTGTATCTTTGTTCTCCTCAGGGGTCACTCACCACAGGGTTTCTTCAGGAGCCAGGAGGATATGTGCCCCCAGGCAGTGCACTCTGCATGGCTGGAGGCGAAATGCAGCTGAGCTAATTCTGTTGATACTTGCCCAGTGTACTTGTGTGGGTCATAATATTGTTTGCCCGCTCAGGGATGACTGTGATGGATGTGTTTTTATTAATTGCAACATAAATAATACTGCTCAGTGCATCTGGTGTTTCTTGGCCACTATTCCAAGATCAGCAAACACATGACTGGTTCAATCACAGATTCATACTCCGTGTAAACCTGATACTTTGCTGAATGCTCCCCCCTCCTTACTGTGGTTTGTCGTGCTCCAAAGAGACAAAGAAACTGCAGATAGTCATGGATTTTTGGTGAGATTTAAATGAAAACTAAAAGGCTTTTCCACATAGCCATGACTGGACGTTATTTTACACTGTTTATTTCCCTGCTTACTTGCAAATTAAAGGCTAGGATGAGATTACCCTCATTTAAGTTCAGCTTCTGAAAGCTGAATGCTTGAGTCCAATTGTGTTCCTCATGTCTGTCTTTGGAGAAAAATAGGCATTTGCAGAATCCAAACTCATTTTTCGGACAGGTATCCACAGAAGGCAGTTTGTCTGACCCACTTCTGCTGATTTTAGTCTCCTAAAGCTGAGTGATATGGATCCCCAGCAAGTTGAATATGGTTGAATAGGATAGTTTCCAAGTCATCCATGTGAATGTTTGGCACTAAAGTGGAAGTGGGAAATCCTGCCCTACACATCTGACAATCTCACTGGAAGAAAATTACCCTAGCAGGTATGAAGGTTACATGCTGAGGAGAAGAGAAACTATTCCAAAGGAGTGAAACCACTGCCCACTGTCCCAATCACATCCATCTGTCAGGTAAGAGCCATAGTCAAGAAGCATGGAATGAAATCCTGTCTTTTTTACGGTGATTGCAATGCTAGCAGGGACTGAGAAATCAGCAGCTCTTCTTAGTACAAGCTTTACCAGAAGGTACAATAAGAAGTTTGGGTTTTGCCCACACATTTAGCCATGAGGACTCTAAGGCATCTAGCTCTTGCAAAACATCCCCACAGTGTTGAGGGAACGGAAGGAGATGTATATGCAGCAGTGTTTGGCAATGGCTTATGCTCTTTGTAGCCCTGCTGGGATTGTCAGGACAGAGCTGGGGCTCCTGCTACCTCTGGGCTAATGCTGGTGACCTGACAGCTTCTCTGCACTTGATTTGAACTCACCTCTGTAAACCTGCAAGGCACAGCAAACATGTTGAGAACTCTGAGTGGGAAGAACTCCGGGTGTATCTGTATCAGACTG
The DNA here is from genome assembly GCA_013399855.1 of Oxyruncus cristatus. Taxonomy (NCBI): domain Eukaryota; kingdom Metazoa; phylum Chordata; class Aves; order Passeriformes; family Cotingidae; genus Oxyruncus; species Oxyruncus cristatus. The sequence continues at coordinate 205,709 of VXAY01006082.1, forward strand.
TTATTCTGATGCTGTTTTGTACATCTTGTTCCATCTTAGAGTCTTTGAAAGGGCCAGGTTTGCTTTATAAGGCAGGTTTTCTATGCCTTGATGCAATGCAGCAACAATAGGAAAGAAACAGCTCTCCCAAACAGTGCTCCTCAGGCTGCCTTGGCACTCAACAAGGGAGTGGTGGGGCGCCGATTCTCCACTTCAGCATCAACTATTGAGACACAGCATACTTAACCCGGAGCAGAGCATTGTGCTTGTAAACACACCTGGAACTGGGTTTTGCCTGAGGCTGTCCAAGCAGATCAGACAAGAAGGTGTGAAGTTCTGTGTTGTTGTTCGATTTCATTATATGCAAAGCACAGAAGATTATAGGGATGGATATGAGCAAAATTTCAGCAGTGCTCCTTGTTTATGGGTGACACACACACTGGGGAAACTGCAGCGTGCCCCACTGAGAGCAGAATTGGGGTCTGCAGGCTGTTTAAGGATCAGTGCTTGGTGTTTATTGGTACATTGGAGACTTTTGAAGTTGCCTAGGCAAGGGGGAACTCTGCCTAAAGAGATGGCTGAGGAACTGGGGCCATCAAATTTGTCTTTCTCTGCCTCTGAATCCTCACAGTTGTCACACCTTCCTTCATTTCTTGCCTGAGACACAATGCACAGGTCTGGATGTGAACTACAGTTGTCTTAATTGGTTCCAGATAATTTTGTTTATTTGCTCTCTTAGGTGGGAAGGACCGGACAGTTTGGGCTGCAAATGCAAGCCTAGGTGTCAGCACAAAATTCAACAGCACAGAGAGCAGAGTTTGGGCAGAGCTCAGAGCCATCTGCATGGCTTAACCTATGGGCTTTTGCCATTTGTGGCTGCCCATATGCATTGTTAAGTGGTGAGGAGAGAAAACTTTTGCTTTCTTTTGAAGCAAGCAGATCTGTGTTTTTCTTTTTCAAAATTGCTTCAAACAGAGCAATGACTGTAGCAATAATTAAACACAGGAGTCACAAGCCAACCACAGTATAAAGTCAAAGAAGAATGTGGCTGTGAGAACAAGGATAAATTGTTTATCAGAAGTGGTTCAGCTTTCAGCTTCTTGTTAAAGGAGGGCAACTAAAGTGTAAGCTGTTAAGACTATCTCGAAGATAACGCAGTGAACATTTGAGATGTAATTATGACCTTTGGATGTACAAACTCCTGCTTCCCTCCCTGGTAGGAAGGCCAGAAGCAGGGAGGAGTTCCCTCTAGTGGCCGTACCAGCAGGGATCTCATTTGAGGGCCGGTATCCCTGCACTAGATTTCTGAGCGAATGTCAGATGGATGATTTCTTCAGCGATCTGTGCCTTTGTGTAGTTTATCTTTTGTCTTTAAACCAGATTATAGAGCTCAATGGGCAGATACTGTTCGTGTGTACAGAAAGTAGCACGGTATTTATTTTAATTTGAGTGGCTCACATCTGATTTTATTTAAAGAGCACTAAGTGCTTCTCTTCTGAATTATCTAGTCTTTATTAGACAATCTAATACTTTGTCTCCTGTTCCTCCCTTCATAAAATGAATTTGTCTGCTTTTCTGCAAGTACTGGACCTCATTAATCTGTGCCCTATAACCGAAGAATGCAAAACTCTCTTCTGATTTGAATCATTAACTCACTAAAGAGAAATGTAAGCACATTTCTTAGGCATTACTTGAAAACTAGAAATGAACAGAAAGCAGGCTTACTTAATAGCCGATGATTACTGTAGCCTACAGGGAATAAATTTCACTTAATTTCTAGCTTAAGTCCCATAAAAAGGACAAGCATTGATTGAGCTCATCTCAATTTGACTGAGTTTTTTTGGTGAGCCCTGAAATCCGAGTTTCCATGAGTTTGTGCCACTTGCGTGGAGCCTGTCAGAGCCAAAGGATAAACTCCCAGTGCAGATTTCCTCTTAATGGAGGCAAAAAAGGGATCTTTTCTGCCTACCTGGCTGGATGTTTTGCTAAAACCTGTGTGAACTTAATGCTGTGTGAAGTTTTGCCCCCATCAAGCTCAGCTGAGATTGTCCACTGGCTCCAGGAGTTATTAAAAGGGGAAAGCAGAAATAAACACAGGACCTGGGTGGAGAAAACCCTTTCCCTTGAGAAACCATGCTCAAAAAACTGCTTTTCAGGTTTTTTTTTACTTCCTATAGTTTTTCCACCTGGCTAAGAAAAATAAACACTTAAAACATCTTTCTACGTTAATTCCAGGCTTTTCCATATTAGTGTTGGAAACTGAGCTGCTAAGTGACCATTGTTGTTTGAAAGAAGCAGTGACAAAATTTCACTTCAAGTTCAAACCTGACGGTGGCATCTTTGTAAATAAACAAAAAATAAAGTGTTTAATAAATAACTGTTTAATAAAAAACACCTGGGCAGGAAAAACATAATTTTAGCGTTACCTTTTTTCCCAGTCAGCATCTGGAAGAATTCAGGGCAGTGAGCGTTGACAGTCTGTCCCACAGTGGATGAAGGCCAGCAACTCATGTTATCCCACATTCCAGCACATCTACCTGGAGGGGCAGCAATGAAATACCATCAGCATCTCCCAGTGATGTGACACCGTGAAATTTTTTCCAACAACAAAACACTGTGAAACATCTCTGAGCAATGCAACACCATGCAACATCTCCCCACTACCAAGGCAGCTACAGGAACAAAGGTGCTCAGTACTCTGAAAAGCAAACTGGATGAGACAGAGCAGGTCCTGCTGAGACCTGTTGAGACTTGAATAGGACAGAATAGGTCCTGCTTGCTTCAAATCAGCCCCAGCAAGCTTCAGACCTGTCCCTTTCTGGTCCTTGACTCCAGTGGTCTCTCCTAGACACACAAAGAGCAACTTGAGTCATTGTGAACTTCACATCAGGCCCTTGGCTACCCATCTGTTTTCTGGAAACTATTGAATGGCCCTGGAAAAATGAAGGAAACCAGATGTGAATTGGTTTCAGTCTTTCTAAAGACTTGCTTTCAGTCTTTCTAAAGTTTCCACTTTGAGTCACCCTAATGGCTTCCTTACATAATACTTTTGTAAACAGGAAAAGATACAACTTGGTGACCCTGCTTGAGCAGGGAGGTTGAACCAGATGACCCACTGTGGTCACTTCCATCCATACCCACTCTGTGATTCTGTGACTAGGAGTTTAAACAGCTTCGGAATTATACTGGGGAAAGGACAGGGAGGAACAGCACCAATGTCACTCTTTTATCACCATAAATGATTTCATTTATACCAAGGCTGTGCTGAAGTGAATAATGCCAACAGACTACTTGCTGGGCTTGGCTGCCCAGATTCACCCTGTTTTCCCTGAGTTAGGTGCAAGGGCTTCTTATTTTAAGGATGGGTTTGTCATGGTCCTCTCCCACAGTCAGGGTGACAAGGAGAATTTTCTAGCTGCACCCTTGGCTTGGCTGTGTTGCCATCTGGCAGGGATGGTAGAGATGCACCAGGGAGCTGATCCAATGGTCAGTGGAGCACAGCATGATGGGATCTCTACTTGAACATCTTGCTTAGGTGCTGGAGTCTGGCATTGATGAATTTCGGCCTGCAGTGCAGAGTGTTAGTAGAGAAGACTTACATTTCATGCTCTCGGTACTACAGAGAAACTGCAATCCTGCCATTTCTTATTTTGATCTTTTCCAGATACAGGCTGAAATCATTCAGGTTCATTCCCTTTTCCCTCACTCTCCATCCATGGTTTTAGCACAGCCTTCATTGTGGGTTTTGTAACAAGACAGGGGAAGAAAAAGGCCACTGGAGCACGCCAGCACCACCGTACTCCTGGTGTATCCAGACGTGTGCCGTCTGCCCTGCATGCTCACTGAAAGCTGAGGTGCTGACCAAGCACCTCCTCAAACACTTCATGTTTTATAAGGCCAGCCTCCCATTAGCCTGATAAAAATATTTACATTTCTAGAAATGCATTGATTTCCTCCAGCTCAACAGTGCCTGAAAATACAGAGCTGTTTGCCTCAGCTCTGGTGTCCTCCCTGTGCCAATGTTTATAGGACTTGGTAACCATTTGCTTCAAAGCAACATTTTAACGGCAAACAAAACATCACCTTGGGTGATATTTATGCCTTAACATGCTACATTGTTTGTGTTATCAAACCTTCACGCCAATGTCACTGGCATAAAGCCCCAGACTCAGTGCACAGAAAAACCTCGCAAAATTACGATGTTGAGGTGGTTTCCACCCAGAGGGAGAAAACAAAAACCAGCTGAGCCGTTCCTCCTGCAGTGGGCTTCTCGCCATTCTTCGTGAACTTAAGCTGGTGCCACCCACCCCTACCTAACTAAAGAGCCTCGGGGTGGAGGCAATGCACAGCAACACCTCACTGATATCTCTGTGCTCTTTGGGATCTCCCTAAAGTAGCAAACAGAGCATTCCCCGAGCAGCAATACACGGTGTCTCCGTGATCAGAGGTCCCGGATCTCCAGTAGCTTCCCTTCCCCTGCTCCCAAGAGAATTATCCTGTCTTCACTCATGCACAAGAAAGAGCATAACTGTGACTTGGGTTACTTTAATGTTACACTATGCTCTTTACCAGCCTAATGGTATCACAAGGGCAGAGTCCCTTTTCCCTTTTACTGCGGGAGGATAAGAAACACTCACTGCTCGGGTACTTCGTGCCTGATTCACCAGCCATGAATCCTGTGTGTTTGTGGCATCTTCACAGGGATGTGAGCACTGCAGCAGAGACGTGGGTGGGAGCATGGTGGGAACTTGTCCCCTGCTTGCATCAGTCAGATCTTCTGGGGCAGGTGCAGGGTATGGAAGGTGACCCACACCCTGAAAAGCCACCTTTTTCCCTCCCTGCATGACCCACCAAGGGTGTGCACTGAATCCCAGAGCTTTCTTTCTCTCTTCTTCAAACTGAAGTCCCTGTATGGGATTTTCTGCACATGGACTTCAGACATGCAGATAAAGCCTAGAGGTATTTTCAGATGTGTTATTACACAGAATAAAAGCATTACTCCCTAATTTATCCAAGTAAAAAAACCCTTTTAGGGTTCAGTAGTATTTTAGGTAGAAGTATCCTGTTAAAAAACTTTTAGTAATGAGAGGCCTCAGGGGAATTTTAAGATGTAGATCCAACTTAAAACTGGATTAAGTCTCTGCTGAGGAGCTAGTATTTGACTGAGATAAAATAAAACCATCTGTAAAATGGTACTGCCTCCTAATGCTAGTGCTGGTCCATACCTGCACAGTCCTGTGAAGCTTAACTTGTCTGCGTGTTTGGAGCTCTGGTGCAAAGGAAACAGTGGAGCTATGTCAGAGGACCAAAGCAGAAAATCCTCCTCTTTGCTGAAGAAAACAAACAATACTGATTTATTCATATCATCAAACTTCTTATAGCCAATGAGACAGATCTGTCTTGTGGAGTATCTGCTATCCTGCCATAGGGTACCCTGCCACCGCCACAGGGGCGCAATGCCCTGAAGCTGTGCTCACACCCATCAGTCTGCAAGGCTCACAGGCACAAAACAAGGTCAGAGAAAAATGCTAAGCATCCTAAGAAACCAGGTGATACATCTTCACTCTGAGTCCTGCCTTTGGGCCACGTCACAGTGAAACAGTTCTGTGTCTCCAACACTCTCTCCTAGAGAGGAAGGCTTTGAAACTAAGGAAAAACCTCAACTCTAGCCCTGCATGGCAGCTTATCTCTGGCCAGGACACCCTGCACACAGCCGATCTCATGGGAGCTCCTTCACTTTTCACACTGGTGAGGACCTTGCCATGTCACGGTCCACTGAAGTCCACTGATGTAGTTCAGTCTGTGAGACACTGTGAACAACACAACCCCATCCTCAGTGCTGATGGCTGGTAATGCACAAAGAATGGTCACATCTCGCCTCCATACAATGCACCCTGTGAGATGCTGACCCCGCTGCTGCCTGGGTTAACTGACACTAAGTTCATAGGCGAGCTTTAATAATTGCTTGCAGTTATTTCTCTGAGACCCCTTGCACGTGAACACACTCAGCTGTGAAAGGACAGCTGTCTACATGACAAGGACTCCTTCCCAGGCCAAAAATACTCTTTTATATGATGATAAATCCTCACTGAAATGCAAGAACTGTGTTATGTGGCAGAAAGAGTAAGGAGGAAGCAATGAGGACCTTCAGGACATGTGATTAAAATACTGGCTGCTGGTCTTCATTGATTTTTAAAGCAAATACAGTTAAGTAAATTTGTGCTTACTGGGATGACTTTGTAAATTATCCTTGTCCAAGATGTGATGATTGCAATTTGCAAGATCTGGTTGCTGATGTGTTCCCTAGTTGTGAAGACTGCAGCTGAGTAACTGGATTAGAAGGTGGTTCCTACAACTCTTGCTGTCACAGTAAGGGGTCAAAATCCCACTCTCAAAAAATTATAACAGATCTTACGTGTTTTTCTGCTCCTAGATGAGACCTGCACACAAAGTGCATGCCCTCCTGTGGGAAGGGATGTGAAGGTATCTGAGTTTGAGGCCACCCAGCTCATCTGAGAGCATTCGTTCAGCCTTTACCTGAGCTCAGGAGCAGATCATTTCCAGTTGTTCTGTTCTGTACCTCCAGGGAGAGAGTCTCAGCACACTTTTCTTCCTCCCTTTTCAGGACGCTCAGGAGGTCACAGACAGGTGGAACAGCTTTGATCTACAAATTTTAAAAGCAGTGGAATCACTTTTCCTCTTAAAACTTGTATCATCTCAACAGAATTTACCCTTTTTATGCTCACGTTCTCCATGCAAATCTATCAACTGATTGAGGGCAATATTTCCTTGAAATACAGACAATTTCCTTGAAACACAGTCAATTTTCATAATTCAGCCTGTGTTTTTATAGTAGCAGCAGGCAAGCACAGACTGAGTTTGTGTCTTCTCCCTTTTGCTGACATTACTGATATTGAGAAAAATGTGTTATTCTGCTAAACTAAGTACATGAGCAGGATGCTCTTCCAAGAGGCTGCAGAAACATCCAGGACACTGCTGGAGCCTCTTAGAGTAACAGAGAATTAATTACTCACCCTTGGCAATTTAAACCATAGATCTTATTTTCCTGGGCAAAAGTGAGGCAAGTACGCCCGCTTGTTGCAGACCACCTGAGCCTATTTTACTGCTACTGACCAGTGACAGAAATCCATCTGAAAGCAGAAATTCACCCAGATTTTCATGAGAACCTAGATGGTAGTTTGTTCTAAGGTCATTTTCTCACCTACCCACCCCCCTTTCTCGTAAAACAATGTGGAAATGTTAGTGTTCACTCAACCCTTATGTAGCCATTAAATGTGTGTTTATGCTTTATGTAGCTGGATCAAAATAAGTGAATGAAGCAAACAACTACAGATCATTAAAATGATATGTATTGAAAATCATTGCAAAATTATTAGCAGGACAAGGTCCCAGTAGTTACATCATGCAGAAAAAAAAGTACTTTTACCATTTCTATTATTTTATTAGTTTCTATTCTTTTTGACAACAAAAATACTGAATATAAGTGGATTCCCATTACAACAAATTAGGTAATTCCTCTCTCATGAATAAACCCAAAAATCTTTATAAATTCCCACTATGTACCTTTTATGTACAAATATATATATATATCCACACATACGTATATCTACACATATTGAAAAGATTAAAAACCAGTCATCAAGCTCTATTAGCTGAAAAGTATCAGACAGAACTTTTTTATGTCCTTTGTTCAGGAAAAGTTAACCCAGCAGCATCATATTCCTACTTAACCTAATCAATCTTCTAGCATTGCTAATCATTTTCAGATTAGATTTGGGGTAGAGAACGATCCCTGATAACCTTGTAATGAGAAGTATTACTTTTCTACAATTAAATTTTAGCCTAACAGACATCAGAGACCATATTCCCATTATTTTGGCTAGAATTTTTCTGGGTATTGTATTTTTGAACAAAGTTTAATCTTTCCAGCAATGTATCTTACCTTATCTAGTTGGTCTGGTGTGTTTAACTTCAGCATCCCTCTCCCTTGTCTTTGTGTGTCATGAAATAAATAAACTAGAAACCACTTGGTTTTGCACAATGTAATGAATTTTTTGGAATCACACATGCAAAGAATTCAGATGAAATAAACTATTCTCTGATGCCAGGATTTAGATGCCTTTTTAATCCATGTAATCTTTGGAAAAAAAATAAAAATCCACTTAATCTTTGAAATGTCTGACTGGACTAATATGTCTAAAGAAACGTATTTGCATTTAGTAGTTTCCCTTGTTAACTGAAGGCTGAATTTGATAATTTCTAAATATTGACAGATCTTTTTTTTTAAATGTGCATTATTTGTCACTCTCTAATTTTATCTATTTGATTCCCAGTAGTAAAGCAGTTTAGTACATTTTCAGACTTCACAAGTACAAGTGTGACAACTAAGTCCTATAACATACTCTATTGTAATATCTCTGCCCAAAGTTGCCTTGAAAATATGTCAAAAAACAATATTAGTGCTGAGTATTTGAAGTGGCCAACAAAATTTGTCTGGGTTGCATATGGCTTGTTAAGATGATACTGAACATGTGTAAAAATAAATGCTAGGAGTCATGTTAATGATCTCAGGAACAGGAGAACACTTCATCTTAAATAAGCTTCTACATTGTGTAGGCACTGTTTTCTTTTAAGAAATGTAGGTTCTAAGAAAGCTTTTTTTCCAGAAAGACTTAAAGTCTGTGTTATTTCTTTATGGCTAGAACGAGGCCACACGCTTTTAGCACACTCAGCTGTGAAGGCCACCCTGATGATCTGATACAGCCTCACTTTCTTACATAAAATGTGTTGTTCAAGCAGGAACATGGCATAGTTAATGCCTTACAATTACTGTTTTACCCCACAAAGTGGTATCCACCCTTTCCTTCTGATCAGCTAAATACCACTGCCTGGCAATATAGATGTGTAGGTAACAGGATTTTAAGCCCTGGGAAAGCAGAGAAGCCTTCAGGTGCTGGTTTAAAACCCTTGCTTTCCACAAACATTGTCCCTCAGCCAGTCTTTGCCAACCCTGGCATCCGACAGGGCAGGCTGGGTGCGAGTGTGCGGATGTTTGCTGAGTGATGTGAAATCCACTTCCCATGCCGTGGCCAGATAACCCCACTCTGCTGCCAGCTGTGCTCAGTCTCACTTGTGTTTACCATCCACAAGTGGGAGCAAACAGCCTCCCCCGCAGTTGGAAATCGAGGAGCAAAAAGGGGCTCCTCTACGTGCCGTTTCTATGTCTCTTCCCAAACAGTTCTCTGAAACAGTTCTGATGTCCTTAACACTTTACCAGCTACTAAAAAGATAATTAACTCTATCCCAGCAAGGCAGGGGACAAGATATCCTCATATTTTGTTTAAAGGGAAGGTACCAAACCCATTCCAAACAGAAATAGCTGTGATAACTAAATGTCCAGAACAGGCAAAAAGCTACAGTTTGTGATATTGATAGCAACAGCCAACTACAGTTTTTAAACTGTGAAATGAATAGATCTGAACACTACTTATGATTTATATTTGCAGCCACAAAATTCACAGCCATTTCATTTGAGAGTAAGTAGGTTTAGTTTAATGAGAGGATTTCAAGAACAAATGATGCCTGGTAGAATCAAAGTAAATGTTTTGAAAGACTAGAAAAAGAACAAGTAGAAGAAGGTGCTCTTGGTGACACCCTGAGAAATGACATCTATTTACAGAGTCTCTTCGGTAGAACTAAGAATAAGAAATCCAAATTACAAGAAAACCATCACAGTCACTATTTTTATTGTAGAAGATGATCAAAAGGCAGAAAGTTTGCAGACTGCATTCACTCTGCAATTAAAATGTCTAGGCAGAGCTCAGGTTTTCTCAGAGTTGGAACCAAATCCCCTGCTGGGACAAATAAATCGATCTTTCCATTAGTTGCAATGAAACAGTGATTTGATCCTTTCCTAACTTGTCACACCCCAGCTGGACATATTTCACCCTTTGTTTTATATGCCTTCAGAATCTGAATAAGCTGAGCAGCACCTGGAAATCACAGCCCAGGTTCTGCTGTCCTTCCTGACCGATCTGAGAGCCCAGAGATCAGCAGTGACGATCTGCCACAAGTCACAAACCTAAAAGAAAGAAACCAAACTTTGTGGGTTAAACATTGTTAAACATTCCCCCATTCTGAGTCCAGGAAGGCACTGCTAGAGCTGGGCACTGCCCCTTAGGGGTTTGATTGCTGGTGTGAATCAGTAAAGCTTCCCTAAATAGTGTCAAATCTTTTCTCCTTGGTCACAGAACCTGCTGTGTTTACCAAAGCAGGTTAGTAACACTGTTGTCTTTATACAGGTGGGGGACACTGAGGCATCCAGCATCTAGTCATCTGTCCACTGTCCATTAGTGCAGGAAGCAGCAGAAATAAGAATAAAATTTTAAAAATCCCAGGTTCTGCACAGATCTTTTTAAACAGACATACCACAACTTCATGGAATAGAGGTTTCATTACTCAGACAACATGTGGTTCCATGCAAATGGGAATAAATATCTCTGAGCACCTACCGGGACAGTTGAAATCCAGAAGATCATCACCCAGATTGTCCACATAGTCAGTAACAGTCTGTTTTCTTCGTACCTTGTGCATCAGAGGTCACCAGGATGTTTGTATGCTCTCCAGTGTGGCTCCTAGCTCTTTTCACTTCATCCTTTTCCCTCCTTGCTTTTTTTCCTTCCCAGCTTTGACCATCCTTAGCCAATGTTTCTCTCCAGCTGCTGAGCTCTAGAGAGCATCAACAGTGACAGGACCCCCCCTCCTGTCCACCCTGCAATCTCTCCTCCTCCTCCTCCTCCTCTGCAGAAGCATCCTGTCCCAAGAATTACAGCACCTCTCTCGAGCATGTTCCTACTGTCGTCTGCCTCCTTTCCCGGCTGTTATTCATTGTTATCGATGGGTGTCGCTGGGGAATGATCATTCCTCATGCTCCCATGATAAGGGACGGAGCAGGACTCCTGTGCAAGATGTCAGCCCCACAATGGCAGGGGTAATCAATCAAGGGGAAATACAGCCCTGGAATAAGTGCTCTGCTGAGAGACCGAGTTGGAGGAATGTGACTCAGGCTGCCTGCACTGCTTCTGCTCTCGACAGCTGTGCATATCAGCGAGCACACAGCCCTGAGAGCCAGGAATCAGAAGTCTGGCAGGTCCTGCTGCAGGTGAGCTGGCTGCCCACAGGTCCCACTAAGCCCAGGTGAGCACAGCTGCTGGAGCTGAAGACAACCTCAAGTCTGGGGTAGGCGCCAGAGAAAGGGTAAACAGGATATCTGCTCTTCCCACCCCTTCCAAAGAGGACTCCAAATGCTCCCTAGACTTTACCCTCTCATTCAACATCCAGAGAAACAAACAGTCTGCATTTTAACCAAATGCTATTGGTTGCAAGTTGTCATTGCATTTGGATCCCTCAGGTACCTTGTTGTTGGGATGTAGAGTCCAGCCATCCTGGGTTCCCCAAAGACAGTTCCTCAGCAGTCCCATCCCCTGGCAGCAGAGCACTCTCTGTTTTTCCAGGTTTTGGTTCTGCAGCAAAACTATTGTGAAGAGCCTGTGTGCTGACCTGGGTGTGAGCTCTTAGATACCAAGGTGGGTGCTCCAAACCCTTGCTTGCCAAGTTCACTTGTAGCACAATATTGAATGTGGCTTCAAAAAGGAGTGAAAGTTATCATTGTGTACCAGTACTCTTTCTCGAAGCACAGCAGTCCTCACCTTGCCTCAAAACATCTTTTACCACCTATTCCAGTTTACCACTGCCCATTAGCCCAGACAGATCAAACCTGATGAAGGGCTGCCCAGAATGCAGATGTGCTCCACATCTGCCAGTAGAGTCAATAACTGTGATCATGAAACATCTGGCTCTTTACCTGTACACTGAAAATCCAGACACTGGATTAAGAAAGTCATCCACTGAGCAGCACAATGAAGGAATTTCGGTTTCCTAGCAAATGTGGCCCTTTCCATGCTCACTCTGACCACGGTAACTCCAGTTCACCTCCACACGTGCTCCTGAGGATTGTTGAGTTGCAATGTATCCCTATACACCACCCTCATCTCTCCCCACACCCACAGAGCAGGAATGAGGCACGTAGCAGCATTTCCTCTAACCCCTCACTACCTCTGACCTGCCCAGCTCCCACAATCACACAGAATCCTTTCCCTCAAAAAGGGCAAATGCTTTCGTCTTCCTTGCCCCCATCCACACTAAACTTGTAGTGACTTTCATTTCTTGAGGAGCTCTGCTTTCCCACAGAGTTTGGTTGAAATTGGTCAAAGGGTTAAACAAACTGTTAAGAGGAGGTCTGAGAGGCAGCCAAACAATGTCATTACAGTAGTCTGAAGAAACCACATTGGCAATGCTGCATCGTCTCAGAGGGGTGCCAAGTCCTTCTCTTCCTTCCTTTGGCTGAAGGAATATTTTATTATTCCATTCATTTTGTAGCAGCTTCCCTTCAAAGCCAGCACTCTTGCCTGTGTTTGTGTAATAGAGGGAATGTACTATGGCATGTGGGGCATTTTCTGAAATAGGCAATGGATGCCCAGGAGTTTGGAGAAATGATGCTGGATTAAAACACCAATGAATGTTTTCTGATCCTCTCATTATATTTATGTGCAGGCTCAGCATTTGAAAGAAGCTGGATGCAAAATAAAACCTGAAAAATTCTCACCTATGCAAACCACGGCTTGACTTGCAGCAGATGCCAGTGCTGGACACACAGTGAGGGCTGGGAGAACAGCAGCAGACCACAGAGAATTATTACCAAGAATTCACATATCCCAAAATGAGGTGTTTGTTCAGTTAAACAGTGGAGCATTGCACTCATCTGTGCACATTTATACCTACTAAGTATATCCACTTTAAATTTGTCACAGCTGGAATTTCTTTCAAGCCTCTTTTGTAAACCAGAAAAGAAATATCAGAATTTATTCATGCAATATTGAAGGACTTTTAACTTTAGGAATAAATAAAAGAAATTACTTTGCTTTGTGCTGCTCTGATTGTAAGATTGTTTACTTATCAAACACTAACCAACTTTGATTGTAAATATTTATTTATTAAAACTTAAAATTTCCATTAGTGCTTCAGTCAAATAACTTTTTTCTCCTTCCTTTGCTGAATAATTAAATTGCTAGCAATGCCTCTATTACAGCTTAACAGTCATGCCACATAGTTTTCATCTGACATTTGGAATACAGAGATAAAACTGAGGTGAGAATCACCTATTTAAATCCTGGTTCACAATCTTTAATTACGCCAACCTTCCCAAGGAAATCTGCAGGTTTGTTGACTGATAACCTCCTCTTTTCACCTACCTTTCCCATACATTTGCTACCTCTCAGGAAACCTTACAGAGTGCTGTTCCAGAGGTGCATCGTATTCAGATCCTCTGATGTGAACGCAGAGATCAATTTTGGTTTAAACTCAAAATCACTGTCCAAACAGACAGATGTACATGCAAATTGTGTTCCTGTGGGAGGAGAAATTTGTTCACATGCCATTTGCTGTACTACGTTCCCATGGCCTTTTTCTTGCAAACAGGAAGAAAACCCCATCGAATCCACAGAACTAAACAAGTTCAGTGTGGGACACTGTATGTTTAAGTTCTGGAACTGGCAACTCTATTTTCAGTGCCAACCCGTGCCACACAAAAAACCCATAGCATTTTGCAGAGACATCTCCCCTTGCCCCCAGGAGTTGATTCAGGCAGTGGTCCTCTGTGAGGGCTCTCTAGCAGATGCATTCTGGAAGAGAGAGTTCCAACTATCCTTCCAGCTTGTGAAGTGGAGAATAAACTTCCTTAATATGTTTACTCAGCTGAGGTGAATGGATAGTTTGGAAAAGCACTAGCTTGCTTTCTTCCCCTGATGGCTGAATCCCCAAATGGCCAAAGCTCTGCCCGAGGCAGATAGCTGTGCACATGGAGCTGCGAGGAAGAGGTGAGGGCACACAGGAAAGGAGGTTCAGCAGGCGGAAGGGGCTTTAGGGAACTCGCTGAGCGTTACATGCCTTGAGAGTGCTGTAGCACTCTGGGGCACATACAGAGGTGAGGTGAGGATGAGTTCCAACAGAAAGCATGCCGTGAGACAGTGAAACAGCGAGCTGCTGGAGTTCGCACAAAGGCAGTGTCAACACTGATCCTGAATTTTCTCCCAAATCTAGCTTTAATGTTGTCATCACTGAGCGTCTCTCCCCAGCCTCGCCAAGAGCGTAGGTGTCATTTTTCCTAACCAACAGCAATTACATCTTACTGAATACGGGAACTATGATCTGGGAGCTGAATTTTATGATCTGATTCTTCCTTCCTTTTCTATTCAAACTGAATGTTGCACTGTTTTTGGTCACATTTTACCTCAATGTTAGAAAACTAAAAAAAAAAATTCTGGAAATATTTCTGGCTTTCTGTACTAAGCCTATATTTAAGACATGAAAAAATTTCAGGGCCATGAATACTGTTTGTTCCAAATGCACATTCACAGCCCAGAAAAATGTAATACACCCAACGGCTGGAGGAGATGGGGCAGCCAGTAGTCTTGAATTTATTTTTTATGTTGCCTAATGCAGGATATGTCAGTGCAGAAGCCAGTGAGGCACTAGCACAGGTTGCCCAGAGAAGCTGTGGATGCCCCATCCCTAGAAGTGTTCAGGTTGGCTGGGGCTTGGAGGAACTTGGTCTGGTGGAAGGTGTCCCTGTCCATGGTGGGCGTGGGAACAAGAGGATCTTTAAGTCCCCTTCCAATCTAAACCATTCTGTGATGGTATGAATCTTTCTCTTTGGCTCCTCTATTATATTGGGAGTTTGGACAGTGTTTGGGCTTGGGACAGTTAGAAGGGATGCCAAGGTGTCTTCAGCAAGTCGCATCTACACAAGGCAACATTCAGCACTAATTCAGCATTTCTCATTCTCATCGATCTGCCCAGGTCACCCATCTGAAGGGAAAACAAACAAACAAACAAACAAACAAAACAAAACAAAACAAAAAAAACAAACAAAACCAAAAACAAACAACAAAAAAAACCCCACAACTTTTCTTTCCCTTCTCCCCTGTGCCCACGCAGGCGAAAGTAAAGTAATTTATACGTGGTATGAAAAATACCACCTTAAAAACGGTTTTTCAGGATTATTTTTTATGGCATGGCCCTTTAATATTGAAAGTGAGAACACAAACGTGAAAAGGGGGGGCGGGCGATGGAGGGGGGGGCGCGAAGAAGAGAAACAGGGTTTAAAAGAAAAAAAAAGAAAAAGAAAGACAAAGNAGGGCCGCTGAGGGGACACTCCCCGGCCGCCGGCGCTGCGGCCCAGCGCGGCCGCCCCGTTGCCGAGCGACCGCCGCGGGGCCGCGGTGAGGGCAGAGCCGGGCCGGGCTGAGCCGGGGCTGCGGGCGGGCTGTGAGGGAGGAGGGGGCTTCAGCCGGGGCTCCAGAAGGGCTCTGAGGGATGAGGGGGCTCAGCCTGTCTCCGGGAGGGCTCTGAGGGACGATCAGGCTGGGCCGGGGCTCCCTCGGGCTGGGGGCCGACGGGCTGTGTCTGCAGGACGTGCTGTGAGTACAGCGATGCTTTTGCGAGCCCCAGGCGCTTGTAATGGAGTTACACCGCGTCCCTCGGTGAGGTGAGGTGTGCGGGCAGCTCCGAGACAGGAAAGCAGTTAGCCCAAGAACTGGCAGGAGGAGGGCGATATCCTGGTCTGAGGGTGTTTGGGGTGAGTTTAGCCATGGACCCCCATGGTTTCACATTTCTGTTGGTGGCTTCACACACACACAAAAGTCTCGTTAAGGGTAGATTCAGCTACCCGGGAAAATTAAAAACATTGGTCTGTTAGACATTCCAGGACCTTAATGTTTTGTCCTCTCTATTGTCCCTTTGAAGAACATTTCAGTGCCTTGTTGAAGTTGCTGAGCCATGATGGCAGCATCTCTGTAAATTACTGGTAAGGTTACACCAGGAATCCTTTGAGAATATAAGTCTGCCAACACCTTTCCAAACCCTGCATTCTCAATGGGGTATACTGACCAAGAGAAGGAGGGTGGCAAGTGTATAAATTAAAGTTGAACAATACAAATGGAAAGAATTTTTTTAGCATGCTTTTGTCCAAGTCGGGTTGGTCTCACTACCTCAGAAGAAATTTACTGTTGTGCACAATGGTACAGCTCCTCTTACACATTTTCTGTTGCAAGTGGAAAATTAGTACTTGAAGCTATTGGGTGGAAAATATTATTGAGGCCAGGATGCCGGTAGCACATTATTTTAAGTTTCTTGCTTATTTATTATTTAATACTGCAAAACCCATAAATCAAAACAGCACTTTATGAGCTTGAAGCAACTCTCAACTTGTGCCTGAAAGATCTAAAGCAGATGAGAAAACCAGACAAATACCAGAGATGAGACCATAAAATGTAATGGGGGAGGTGGACTAACGTTCCAGCTTTGGAACTGTTGAGTGCTGCCTGCTTGAGGGCTGAAAAACCCAGCATGGCTTTTGAATTCAGTACTTGTTCCAAAAGTATCTTCTCTTTTTCTCCACACAGTTCTCCAGTTCATACAAGAGCCAAGAGCTATGTGCTATATTTGCAAAGATAATTTCTGGTGGCTGGATTGTGTCTGGTGTCTTTATTATGTCATGTTTGCACTTGTCGTTGGAGAAGTTTATGTTCTGATAACTGCATACTTAACACAGGATCTATAAGGCCCGTGGCTTTCTGGGTTTACAGTTATCTTCACTAAACAAATAACCCAGATGATGCTATCCAAACAAAAGATTCAAATGCCAGTTTTCTTATCCCTCATATTATTATTTAAAAATTAAGATTTAATCTGCAAGTTAACAACCCAAACACCCAGGAGAGACTGGAAGAACATCTTGGCAGAAATCAGTTCGGAGAGTGGAATTATCAGAAGTACATTGTCTCCTCCTCTGTGCTGGGGGACATGGAGGGAGAGAAAGATGTTTTACATAGACCTGAAAGGAAAACGTCCCGAGTAAGCCTTAGAACAGATAAACATGCCCAAAGTGCTAGGCCTTGCAGTGGGACCATGATTTCCTGGAATCCCTCTCTCCTCGTACTTGGCACACACGGGTAATCCTCTTCAGCAGGGAAAAAAAAAATAACTCTCCTAAATGTTTTTAGGCAGTTTCAGGATGCAGATGTTACCAAGGGAAGACGTTGTGATCATTATGTTGTCTTCATTTGACCCCAGGCACTGTGAGAATTTTTAGTGCCATTGAGACCCAATTTCTGACCTAACATGGATGAAGTTCAGTCGGCCTCCACAGACACCACTGTGGCTAGGAAGATCTTCAGGAAAATACCAAGTGTCCTGGGCAGCCTTGTGGAGGAACCTACAAAAAGACGTGCTGTCCCCAATCACCTGCTGGAATCAAGTAAGTTTCCACTCTCTCACTGTTCCCCAACCTTGAAGCAAGCCTAAGAAGAGGCACTTGGCTGTTATTTTTTTTTTGCAACTCACAGGCAAAACTCCCATGGTGTTGCTTAAGTTGCAGCTTCTTGGGAGCCCAAACCATATAGGAGAGGTAGTCAGGAAAGAAACAGTGACTGTACTGATTCTGACTGACCCTGAAGTTTTGGGATGGCTTGTTGAAGCCATGATGTCAAGAGGTAAACTGGTGTCAAGATCGTGCCTCTGCTGGGGTTTTTGAAAATTCACGCCTATTAACAGGAAAAATAATGTGCCTCATTTTTTTCTCTATAATATATTGGGTATAGCGTAAATATACTTAATCCATGGAAGTAACAATCATCATTTGTATTTCACCGGACCTCCTTTTCTCCCTGTTTTATGATCTACAGAGATTTATTCATCATTTCAGAGGAGCAGGGTTGTACGGGCTGAGCCTGCCGTGCTACACTATGGAGGGTATGAAGTTGGAAAACATCACCAGCAGACACTGGTAAGTGTCAGAGCAGGGTCCTCTTGGGTCTTGTAAAAGGACAGCAGAATCTGAGCTGACTGCTTGTGGTCGTGAGGCCTTTGTTTTGTGGAGTGCTCTAAAAAGCAGCACTTAGAATCTGTGGCCCTGTGGTAACAAAACAGACGAGTACCAGCCACGCCATGCGCAGCACCCTCCTTTACACTCCCTGTTTTCATTTCTGTTTCCCATGTCTGCAAGCACTGTAAGTGATATGTGACTTGCACATCCTGAATGAGGGGATTCGTGCTTTAACTCCATAAGAAACTTGTTTTCAGAATGCCCTTGGCCTGTCACTGTGTCTGCAAGCACATTCACTGGTGGGAAAGTTTTGAAAGTCCCTCTGGCCTTCTGCCAAGAACAATTTATTCTGAGGAAGGAAACTCAGTGCATAGGTTTGATTACTTTTCCTTGTGAATGGTTTGGGTATTTCTTCTCTCTGCTTTCCCTTTTCTGCCTTCTTTATTTATGTGGTATAAATGTGTTGAGGCAGGGGTTGGGTGGTTATAGTGGACCAGGTTATCCAAATATAATGAAAGTAAACAAGATGCAGGAGGTTTTACAGGCTGAGCTGTCGTTATCCAAAGGTTTGTTGTTTTGTAATCCAAAACAAAAACATGGAGTATTATATGATTCCTGTTGTTTCAGATCTCTCTAAAAGTGGTCAGTAGATTGCTTTATTTTTTGTTCCTCTTGCACATAGGCAAAACAGGACCAGAATGCAATTCAACTGTAGCATCTCTTTTAGCAAGACTGTTGTTCCTTGGTTAAGGATTGTGACTTGTTTTCAAAGAATAAAAATGCAGGATGTAAGGTTTGCATAATTTTCTTTTAAATTCAGAGCATATTCAGAATGATTTCTATTACAGTAAAAATTATTACTTCTTTGCTATGGGAAGTTTTACAAAAAGTTCAGTTCTCAATTGACCTCTTATATTTAAAGTGTTTTGTGGTTTTGTTTTTCTTTTGTTCTACAGAAGCTGATAAATATTTCTGCCAATGCAATAAACCTTCACATAATACCACCCCAGACAATGTATTTTCAGATCAAATACAACAAAACAGTAAGTGTCAGAAAGCTTTCACCCTGCCCTTTGTGTGCAGCACAGGATTTGTGTCATATAAGCAGCTTTTACATGCCTTTTATCTTGTTTTGGTCCTTTTCTTAGCACCGGCTTGTCCCTGGTTTGTCATATGTGGTGACGGTTGATTTTTGTCCTGATGAGTGGCGATATTACTATGACTGCATCCGGATTCACTGTGAGGTGAGGATTTATCACAAAATGTAGTTAAAGTTGTGATGGAATGAAACAACTGTTAGGACATGATGACAATGACAAAGGTATGGTTCATATTCTAGAGTCTCATGGATTTATTCCCAGTAAGTCTTGATCGGAGTATTTAATTTTAAGCATCTTAAATTTTCCTCTGTAAACATCCCAGAGCTGTGGGTAAGATTATATTACTTATTCTTCTATTCTTTGCCAGTAGATCAGTTTTTGTGCCACACTGATGTAATGTCTTAGCTGAGCAGGCTCAGAGGAGCCCCGGAGGGATTGTATAAAGTATGGAAAGAGTTGAATACTGAGGAGCAACACAGTGATAATCTTGAAGGTATTTTATGCCCACTGACTGGCCAACTACTAGAGAAACTTTTTGTTTCCATGACAAGCTGAGAAACTTAGGACTGTTCATCCAGGAGAAGAGAAGGTTGTGTGGAGACCTCATAGCAACCTTCCAGTATCTGAAGGAGGCCTTCAGGGGAGCTGGAGAGGGACTATTCATCAGGAACTGTAGTGGTAGGACAAGGAGTAATGGGTACAAACTGAAAGAGGGGAAATTTAGGTTAGATATTAGGGAGAAGTTCTTTACTTCGAGGATGGTGAGGCCCTGGCACAGGTTGTCCAGGGAGGTTGTGGATGCCCCAACCCTGGTAGGGTTCAAGGCCAGGTTGGATAAGGCCTTAAGCAACCTGGTCTAGAGGGAGGTGTCCCTGCCCATGGCAGGGGGATTGGAACTAGATGATCTTTAAGGTCCCTTCCAACCCTTAATATTCTATGATTCTATGATTTATTCATTGTAAGAAATAAATATTTGCATCCTTTCGTTTGTTTGTTTGTTTGCAGGGAGATGATAACTTAGTTGTTCCCATGCATGCTTATCCTGCTGTGAATGCTGTAGAATTTCCAACCTTCATAAATCTGTCTGATGTATCGATTGGTCAGAGGTGAGTTCTGGAAATGAACGTGTGGGAGGTGCAAGTGCTTGCAAATACCTTACCTCAGTCCAGGGACTGATCAATCATTAGATTTGGTTCTTCTATTTAAAAATATTTAAAGTGATCTGATGTGAAGCTCTGATTGGAATAGCCTTCATCTCACTTTGCCTGTTGCATGGAACTGACCGTTCTCAGTAAGTAATTGGTAGTAGATGTTGATAGGATCTGGGAAGGGGAAAGAAGAAGGCAGATTCTGTTAATTAGAGTTTAGTTCTGCAGGATATTGGCTATATTAGTTGTATTCATGGTTGTTAGTGTAAAGATTTATGTAAGTATAAAGATTTGAGTGAATTATAGGAACTGAAGGTCTTAGCAGCTAGGTTTTGTCTTAACCTGTGAGCTGAAAGTAACTCATGAATTTTACTGAAGGACAGAAATATGAATTGGCAAGGCACATACAAGGAAAATTCTGCCCACTGAATCCAGCATTGCAAATGAATATTTGTGTCTTTTTGTTTTTTTCTAATCCCTTTTAATCTGTTAAACTGGTGAATCCATCACAAGTTGTGTTACAGCTTTCTCACAGGACTGAACATAACTCCTGACTTTTTGGATGCCTCTAGGCATGATGTGATTCTGGTTATTTGCTTGATTTTAGTGCTGAAGTATACAGAATTTTCATATTCCCAGAATATAGAGAAGATACTAGAAGGAGTACAAAATATAATTTTAAATAATGGGAATTTTTTTTTCAACACAGCGGGGATACTCAGAGATACTCCTGAGGGAATTTGAAAGATTTTCTGAAAAGAAAACTAATGGTTTCAAACCTTATTTTTTTACCAGTATTTTTCATCATTAAGCTATTAAATACTTCCCTAAAAATGAAAACTCTCTGAGATACTTGGTACTGTACAGAACCCAAGGGACTCAATCCATAGCTGGTGAGGTCAGTGGAAGAAGTGCCTATTACTTCCATAAGTGTAGGATAAAATCTGTATTCTACCACCTATTATTCTCCTTTGGTACAGAAGGTCCATCAGGCAACAGGTGACATAATTGTCTTGGTTTTAATGCACTTTGGTTACTGTTCAAGCTCCACTATACCCTAAAATAAATTGCCTGCCCAGTCTGCTGTTACAACTTCTTCATGAACAGGTCATATTAAGGCAGAGGAAAAAGGACTTTGCTATCATTGTCTATTTCCTTAGGCATTTCAAAATGTGCTTTCCAAAAGAACATTGTGTCTAACGTGCATTCTTTGCTAATCAACAGGGTAGCATTTCAGTCAGGCAGTTAATAAAAAGCAGGAGTAAGCCTGGGTAAATTAATCTTGATTTGCAGGATGAGGGATGGTGTTACACCAATGCTTTTGTGTTTCAGTTTGATCTGTGAAAATACATGCATACAAAGACAAGGCAGCTTGAAAAGATGTGTGCTAATACTCCTCATACAACTTGCATGAGACATAAAGGGCTTTTATGAAAATCAGGCCACAGCATCATTATTTCTACAGTGGTTAAAGCCCAGTCATGTGTTCGAGTTTTCAACACTTTTGAAGACTGAACAGCCTTTTCTGATCATCTTTCACAGGGAGGGCCATGGGAAAAGGCTGACTAGTGGTTCTGTGCTCATTGTTGCTCCAGTCTGGATTGTTTGTACTTGCTAGATATTAGAGTTTGTAAGATCTGAGGATACACAGAAATAAATACCAAAAAGTAAATTTTTAATTTTTTTTCTGTAATCAGATTCTATATGGATAGGAGAAAGTAAGTCAAGATGTAAAATGTTCAGTTTTCAGATCAAGATTTAGCTTTCATTTCCTCAGGGAGTGGAAGATTTGAAATATTTTGCTATTTTGGAACAGTGAGGAATTAAGATTTTCACATTAATAAGTAACCCACCTCTCTGAACACAGATAATTTAGTGCATGTTGTGTATAATGTAATTTCCCAGCTTGTAATTGTGGTTTCATTAATCTCATTCTTCCTTTCTCTCTTTTCAGTAAGGAGTATGTTATCCCATTGCAGTGCAGCTGTCCAATAGATTTTGAATTCCACATTGATATTATTCAGCCTCACAGAGCCTTCACTGTCCAGCCAACATTTGGTAGACTGAACTTCTTTGAAATTCTAAATGTTAAATCTGTATTTGTTAAGTGCAGTTACTTTTGACAGTGTATTCAGTGCTGTACAGAAAAAACTTTGCCTCAGGGTTTTTCGACATAAATGCAGCCACTCATATGCAGCTTCATGGCAAAGAGCCATCTGTGGCTGGTAGATTTCTTGTGGTAATGCCCATCTACAGACCTCTGACAAAATACGGGATGTTCCAAACAGTCCATCTGGCCTTTGTCTTCCCAGAAGAATATCCCAGAAAAAAATATCAACCCAGCAAAACTTGAGTCAGAAATTTTGGTAACCTGAAACTATGAGGTACTGAAGACCATCTAAAAAGTACAAAAATGTTTCAGCTCCTTCTCAAGCCACTGAGCTCAGAGATCATTAATCAGAGAATCATAGAATAATTTAGGTTGGAAAAGACCTTTCAGGTAAACCTAACACTACCAACAGATTTCACCTTCAAGGATGAAATACTCCAGCAAATTGTATACATACACAAGAAAAACCCAAACCCATCCCAATGAAATGAACTGGGGGTTTGCAGAAAGCCGGGCAATGGTCACTTGACAGAGATGAGAAATTAGTATTTCTGATGAGCTGAATAAGTCCCTGAATAAGTTTCCTGTTGCAGAAATATTGAGGAGTCCCTGTGTCCTGGGATTGCACTGAATGTTTAGGGGTATGAATAGTGGTTAAAGTGGTGGAGAAAATAATGCAAAAAGTAGTAAGGAAATAGGGTCAAGTAGGGATAGGTAAGGCATCAAATCCAGATTAGTCCCCCAACTTGGAAGAGCACAAAGGAATATGTTTATAAGGCTTTGCTCATGAAAGCAGAAAGTGATGAAGACTTAACACTAGCAAATGCAAGTGAAGAATGTCCACATGTAGACAGGCAATCATTTCCACAGCAGTATGAAACATTACAGTCCTCCTCTCAAATCTCTCTGCTATTGCAAAATATCTTCTATTATCTGGCAATGGACATAGTTCTTGAAAGACACTTTGAGACCTGAAACATTTTCCATGCCTACTGCCAACCACTCACAGATTACATTGTTTAAAAAAAAAGGTAGCCCAGAATCAATTTCAGCATATGTAAGCGGGCTCATGTTGTATGGACTCTCACTGTTTTTCTCCTCTAATCACAGGAATCATTCCAGGCAATGGAAAAGTGAAACTAACTGTGAAATATTCCCCACTTGAGTATGGAACAGCACAAATGGCAATGCAGTTACGGATTTCAGAGTTTCGCTCGAAACCCTATGTGTGTGTATTCACAGGAACATCAACACCACATCTGGGTCTGATGTAGGTGTGGCTGACTGATCTTTAAGTTCCTTTGCCCAGTTTCAAAAAATACCTATGTAATAGGATTTCATATCATTTTGCTGTAATAGTTTTAAGCATTTGTATCTTTGGAGGCTTAAAATGCACTAATGTAATTTGACTGTTAATACATGTACCTGCTCTGCTACATCATTTGCTAAGAAGTGAAACTACTAAAATAAATGTAACAAGAAGTTACATGTTCTTAAAGAATTATTGAGCATCCTCAGCTTTTGTTGTTCCTCCTCTTTATTATTTTTATTGTTGAGGCCTTGCAAATGCAGGGGGTTGTGACCAATGAGGCCTTTTGGGCTGTACTTAATTTTTTTGAGAACACCAAACATCAAAAAGTTTGGTTCTGGTCGTTATTTGGCAGAGAAATTTCCAGTTTCTTTGTATACCTAAAGGGGATGTAAATGCATGTACTGGACCTGTATGCCATTTACAGAGTACTTGTGAGAGCAATGTCTGTCTTTTTGACATCTAGGAAAGAACATTTTGACAAACCACAAAGCCATCCAGCAAAAAAAGCTGGGTCTGCAGGAAAATTCATGGCGTGGAGAAGAGACCAATTGAGCCAACCAGAATCGAAGCCTATTCAAAAGGTAAAGGTGTGAAAAGACAATAATTACAAGTACTTTTCTGGGCTGGAAATCTTTCATGTTTCTATTTCTTCCTCTTAATTTATATCTCATAGGAAATTGAATACCAGAACCTCAGGTTCCCCACAGACTTGTCAAATCCGTATGCTGTAGCTACTGTTTTGATGCAGGAACCAGGCAAATTGAAGATTAAGGACTTAAAAGAAGGTAAAGTAATTAAGCAGCATAAACTTAGTCTTAGCATTATTTGTAGTTTTCTGATGAGGAACTTTGCTTTAGAATTGCTGACATGATGTGACTGTAGTTTCTGTGAGAAATCTCACCTTAGCTTTGTGTATTAATGGGTTCAGTTACCAGAATGGATAGATTTTACAACTAAAAATCCAGTCTAGTTTGAGGTGTGATATGGCTTCTTGATATTCCTGCAGTCCTTTCCCAAGGCAGAGAAGGCATAAAAACCAGACAGATGAAGGAAGCTGTATTTCAACTAAAAGTCAAACGAAATGTTGAGGAAGAGGAAGCAAATCATCTGAAGTGGTAAGTGTTAGTTAACCGCATTAACAGGACTGGGATTTACTTAACTAAGGCCTCTGTGAATGATGTATGCAATATCCACTAGAGCATAATGCTGCCATTTCTTGTCCCAAGAAGGCTTGTTTCACAGCTAAGTTACTGTTGTTTCATTTCATTTTTTTTTCTTCTGCTTAAGAGCAGTCTCAGTAGTAATCCATAGTAGTAGTACCCAATGAGGTCTTTGATTGTGTTACGGTTCCATTCAGAAAGAAACCTGCTGAAAACCTTGTTCACCCAACCTTGTTCTCAGGCATCTCATCTTGTGCTCTTAAGAGCAAAGGAAGATTTTGTTATGGTTGTTAATGAATCGAGGCTAAAATGAATGTGAACAGAATTACACTTGGAAGTGTTCAAAAAACATGTAGATGTGGTGCTGATAGATGTAGACATGTAGGTTTAGTGGAGGATCTGGCAGTGTTAGTTAATGGCTTGACTCAGTGATCTTAGAGGTCTTTTCCAACCTTAATGATTCTATAATTCTGTGTACATGAAATGGTGTAAAGCAAAACATATCTGGGTGTGTAAGCACACCATGGTTTCATTTGAAATCCACAAATGTGCTCGGAATGTCAGGGATACTCGGCACCTTAGGAAGAGGAGAGTAAGTCTGTTAGCCCTTAAATAAAGCAAACTGTGCATTCAGTAAAGCATTTTTCTTGCCTCCACTATTAATGCAGGCAGGTTCATAAGGGAGAAGATCCAATCTCTGAGGAATTTAAAAAAGAGATTATTGAAAGACGACAAAGAGAAGAAGAGCAATACAAGGTTAGTCTTTAAAGTTTTTTCTGTAAATTTAAAACCAAAGTTATGCTTTCAGATTATGCAGTGTGTTAGGGAATTGTAGCAAGCTCTCTACATCTTCAGTTTGTAGTCATATGTCAATGCAAAGCTGTACTAGCTCTGTTTGTTATGGCAATTATATCTTTATTGTGCCTAAATATCACTGTTTCTGAAGTGGTTTTATCTTGGAGGTAGACAGAGGTAAGCTATTCATGGAAAGGGAACTAGATCTTTGCCTAACCTAGCAGATTTGCACCCAGTCACCCAGTCACATCACAGTGCCACATTCCAGCACAATCCTGTCAGCACTGTGGCTACATCCAAACTTCTCTTTATATTGTACCTCTCTGAAGAGCTGATGTCCTGAATGACTCTCAGTCAAAGAGAGAGATGCAGTCAGCACTCTTACACAGAGCTCTGGAGAGATAATTCATCAGGTTGTTCTCCTGCACCTTCACTCTCTCTCTGGTTTCTTCCAGTCACTCCAGACTGCAGGTCACCTTCCACAGAGGTGACAGCAGCAATAAGGAATACTTGGTGGCAGGAAATATTTTTCCATGTGGCACAGCCCTCAGGGACAGGTGGGGCTTGTCCCTCTTATCCTGCCTCCTGGATATTCAAGTAGCTTCTGACATCCCACTGACTTCCAAGGAACTGCTTGTGGGAGTAAAACTATTTATAGACAGGATAATTATACACTGAATTAGGCACAATTAATTCAAACATTATATTTAATAGTAAAAGGTAGGGAAAAAACAAGATCTAAATTGTGAGATTTTTGTATCACTGAATTGATGCATATTAACTTTGTTTAGAAGCATTGATTTCCTTACCTGCTGATTCTGGCTATGCAATGCAAACTCAGACCTGAAAAGACATTATTTTACTTTGTGTGACTTGCTCGAGGGTTGCCATAATCACTCCATAAAAGGGAATGAAGCCTGTGTTTTGTTAATGCACCTCCAGAATGTTACATTGTAAGTGAGTTTCACTAACTGTAAGGGGGGAAAGAATTCACTGGATGCTTTGTGCTAATGTGATTGTTCTTCCTGGTGACAAATTAGATCCAAAGAGGAGACCCTATCATAGAACAGGAGTTTCAAAGGAATAAAGTAGAAGTTTCTTTCAAACGTGTTACCCAGCATGTTGGCCAGGTTTGTACATATGTTATTATAGCCTGCTATATGTTATTATCACCTACTAAGCTACCAAACAGCCAGAGATGTTTGACATTGAATACTTTTCCTCCTAATGTTCCTATTTCTGTGTCAGTACCTTCTTTCCCATTTTACTTTTAGGTAGGGCAACCATCATGCTACATGCACAGCTCATGTTCTGATGTTACAATCTAATATGAGAGTCAAGTGGAAATCTGCAGGCCTAACCTGGGATTTATATTGCTTATTTCTCTCAGGAGAAGCTTTCTCATGCATGATTGTAAGGTTAAGCTTAAATCATAGGATTTGCAACCTTTACCTGCAGGTCAGATTAACAGGAACCTTTCTGGTACTCAGATTTTTTTTGTCCTTCTCTGTGGTATCTTTTACCCTTCTTTGGTATATGCTATCAGCCATTATTGGAGAAGGGATTCTGGTTTTGCTGGGCCCCTGGCATGAGTCCTTACAGCTATTTCAGCTTCACATCTGTGCAAGGTGAAGTCTATATTTGGTAGAGACCCTGTCCATTCTCTCTGCTGTCCAACTGCCCATGTCACACACTTAAATCATAGTCTGTGTCTGTCATTTGTGGGGATGCAGACCATGCAATGTTACCTCTGCATTCCCCATAGCACATCTGCAAGTATTTGGTGATTACCTCCCACTAAGCCCCTCAGTGAAGGCTTCTGGTTAAATGCCAACACTGCAAATGCTTTCACTTGACTTAATTTCAGTATTTAGGAATAACATATGAATTCAGGCCAAGGAATGGCTTGGGCTGAAGAAATTTTCTCCCTTATCTATTTGTAAAAGGGGTTGTCCTTTTTCTTTTCTGTTTCCTTAAAAAAAACCCAAACCATGCAGCATCCAAGTGTCCAACCCACGTTTGACTTGCTCCGTAATGACCCTTGGGACAACAGAAAGAGGATGTTCAGGAAATTCCAACAAGCAGCATACAAGGTAAAGTGAACAAACAGAATACAGTGTGGCATGATGCCTTGGAAATAGCACAAAAGAACATGCAAACAGGCACATAAGGAGTGTTCACAGCTAGCAAGGGATGTGATAGTTTGATAAATATGGCCCTACCTCAACAGGAAATAAGGATCCAGAGTAAGTTTTGTATTCAGCTGGTGCTTCATATTGCAGTTGAGACTAAATAAATGCAGATGAATTTAGGGGTTTTTGAAGTAAAAAATACTTTTGCATAAAAAGAGAAGATTTCAAAATGCATATTTCAAAATGCCCCAGTTTTGGGCACCTGGTACAAGAAAGGCATCAATAAGCTGGAGTGAGCTCAGTGTAGAGCCACAGAGGGTCTGGAGTACTCACTCTGTAAGGAGACAATCTGGAGAGGGAAAGTAGTGGCAGAGAGCAGAACCTTCCAACACCTCTGAGGAAGTTACTGATAATGGAGCATCCTTGCACTGATGTATGATGGGAATATGGGAAAGAACGGTCATAAATTCAAATAAGAGAGGTATAGACCTGGAAGCGAAAGACTAATCAGTTAAATCACTTATTTAATTGGGTTTAAATATTAACTTGGATCTCCACTGCTGTTTCTCCAGTAAATCTCAATGTAGCAAGCAAGATGGAAATGTCCTGCTCTTCTAGTGTACAGTTTGGATATTCTCCAATCTATTCAGAATATTGAGGTCTTGAAATGAAATGCTCTTTCCTGTAAGATAATTTGCTGTAAATGGCCCCTTCTGGTATTAAAACCTAGAGCTCTTCATTGTTACCCTGTGAAATATGGGCAAATTACACAGTGCAGGTTGCTGCTTACTGTCCTTGTTCTCAGAGCCACAAATACAAATATGGCCCTGATCAACTGACTGTTCACACAATCCATGTATGCCAATAAACAAGCTGAAGGATTAAGACTTAGCCAAAAAACCAGTCTGATTAACCTGTAAAGCTAAATTAAGGTTTTAATTGTATTTGTTGTATAATGTCATTGTAGAGTTGAGATCCATTCTACATCTCTCCTTCCCATTTTCTCCCTCCTGAACAGAAAACTATATTCTAAAATAGAGATGTCTGAGTGAGCTCTGTAGAATAAATGCAGTTGTAACATACACAGTAAATTTCTATGGCTGTAAATCTCAGAGACTTCAACTTAATATTAAATTTAAAAATCATTCTCTCAGATTTTGATTCAGACTCGGCTGAATCGTTTATTGTGTCTGTTCCGTGGACTGAGCAGCAAGGCCAGAGGTCCAGAGGAAGGGTCTGTGTCTGGTAAGGATTAGAAGACCAGGTTGATATTTTGGCTGTGGGCTGTGATAATTCGGGTTGTGCTGCAGTGTGTCAGGGTCACTACATATAAACATACAGACAGAGCCCTTACAAAGGAGTCTTCCAGAGAAAAAGAGAAGTGTGACAAGGTAGAATCATAGGATCATGGAGTGATTTGGACTGGAAGGGACCTTTAAAGGTCATCTAGTGCAACCCCCTTGCAATGAGCAGGGACATCTTCAGCCAAATCAGGTCGCTCAGAGCCCTGCCCAACCTGACCTTTAATGTTTTCAGGGATGGGGCATCCGCCACCTCTTTGGGCAACCTGTGCCAGTGTATTATCACCCCTGTTGCAAAAAAACTTCTTCCTTATATCTAGTCTGAAACTACGTTCTTTTGGTTCCAAGCCATTATCCCTTGTCCTATTGCAAGAGACCCTGCTAAAAGGTAGAAACAGCTGTAGTCAAAATACATCTTTTTTTCATATACATTATTTCCTAGATTTAAAAAATGTGAGTAACTCTTCTTAGGCACCTTATCTACTTAATAACAGGGCAGAAGCTGTGAATTATCCATCAGTGGAAGTATTCAAGGTCAGGTTGGATGGGGCTTTGGACAACCTGATCCGGTGATAGATGTCCCTGCCCCTGGCGGGAGGGTTGGACTAGGTGATCTTTAGTGGTCTCTTCTATCCCAAACCCTTCTACGTACAGCCCGAGGAACAATGGAAGGGCAGACAGGACTATGTGAGAAACAGGCAGATGAACAGATCAGGCAGAGCCCAAGAGTCAGAGACCCAGGACAAGAGGAACTTATTGCATGTGGGATGGAAGGGGTAAAGACGCCAGAATGTGATGAAGGCAGGATGTCTGAACACAGGCAAAATGAGGCAGTAGGAACCATGAGATACATGGCCAGTACTGGGTTCAGTTTTTTCCTCGTCTCTTTCTCAAGTAAATACTTTTAATCAATGACTTTTCTTTACACTGAATTGAAAGTGCTGGCCTGGAAAACTCCCTTGTTGCTTAGCAGTCATAGAAGGAAACTGGCCTTAGATAGGAGTCACAGTTGGGTATATGGGGGACAGAAAAGAATGTCTGTCTCATCTCCTACTCCCATACACAATTTTACAACTGCTGACACCTTTCCATATCAGGCCTTTTCCTGCTTTTGCAAATAGGCACTTTTAATTCCAAGTATGCAGGGGTTGCAGGGGTGCTGCAAATAGAAGGTGTAATGGCACTTAGTGTAAGAGAGACCTCTGACTTGTCTCATCCTTGCTGAGCAGAAGGAGATAGAGAAGGAAGCTGGAATGAGTGGACTGTAATGTTCTCTCAGGAAAGGGTAAATTAGATCTGTCTGCTAGTCAAAGTATCATGCTTCATATCTTGTAGATGTGATATTTAAAGCCTTCAGAAAGTATTACTTTACTTTTTTATATTAAAATTACTAGACACATCCTGTTTTAGGAAGATGTTAAATACATTTTGTGGCTTGATTCTATTTTTGAAACAGTGTATTAAGATATATTATGAAATTTTAATATTTGTTTTCCATTCATGACAGAAACCAGGAGTTTCAGCAAATCAAAGAAGAATGAAGAACGTAAGGGCCTTTCTTCCAGCATATCTGAAGATCTTATATTGCCTTTTGAATTCCCCTTTTGCGGTTCCCATGAACAAAATGATGATTTGGTAGGTATAGTAACTAAAATGTTGGTCAACACTCAAGATAGAATTTTGTTTAAAATATTGGCCTGGCACTGCCTTTATTAAAATTTCACAGCATGACTGGTTCTGACAAATTGATTCAGGACTTTGTATTTATTAAGGGTGCTGCTGAAAACAGTAAAAAGAAAACTTTGCATCTTACCAATTGCATTCTAAAATTCTGAACAATACATTAATGTTCAGAGTTAGTTAACATCCATGATTTTTCAGAAGAATATCAAACCGTATAAAATAAATGTTTGTATAATTATTTCCATATGTTTTCAAATAGCTGTGCTGATGGATTGCTGCCAATGCAAAACAAAATGCCCACCATATTCCTAGTTTTTAAATACTGTTTTCTTTCAGGCACCTGATGCTCTTGGCCTAGTTCCTATTGGATCTGTAGATGTGACAGTCAGACATATTCTTCCTTATTATGACTTGAAGGTGAGTTAGCACAGCTCCTTCAGCTGTATCAGGTTTCTCTCCTTCACCAGTCCACTTAGATGTTTTCTGCCTGATTCAGTGGCCTCTGTGCAGCCCAGTAAAAATGCTGCCTTCATACAGCTGTATGATTAGGATGCTTGTATTAAAAACATCTCATCTGTTCCCATAAGTAACAAGCTTATAGCCAGCAATAGTCCCCTCTCTCCAAACAGAAATGAGTCACCTCAGCTGAAACTATTGTATCTCAAACATCAAAGTCCTTCTGTGAATGAGATGCTGTGAGCCCTGCACACCACACAGTTTTTTCTTTGATTCTAGAGTTTTATAAAACTGACATAATAGAAGTGTCCTTCCCTTTAGAAGTCTTCTGTTTATTTGTCATCCAGTTCTGCATTCTTAGTTCCTTCATAGGAAATGCAAACATCTCCTTCTTGATACATTTAAATTTTTTTCCAATTTTATGAATATAGAAGCTTTTTTCTCCTGAATTCTAAACCCATTTCTCTCCAATTTTTGAATAGCAAAATATGAAATTCTACACCCCATCAAAGTACAAATAATACCTCATGTTCGAATCCATGCAGAATCTGGCTCAAAGTACATTTTCTTTTTACTCAGGTGATGTGACAGGTCTGGGAACTTTCTTGTAGTGTCTCTTCCCCTTACTACACATTGCTTCATCTGTCAGTGTTTCACACATTACTAACACAGCCTTTCACCACCCCATTAAGTTCAGAGTACTCGATCAAGAAACTGTTAAATCCATGATCTTTCACAGAAAAGCAAGAATGAAAATATTCTTTTATGCCCTCATTCAGCTTGTCCTGATGAATTATGCCTTCTCAAAGTTTTGGTCATATACCATGTTCCAGAATGGTGATCCAAGTATCCTTTACCACAGAGAAGTGATGTGTTCGTGATAAAATGTTCCATTCCATCTGTAAGTTAACCAACAGTGATTATTGTCATCTCCTGCAGCACATCTTCTTTCTTTGCACTTAGGTTCCTCAGCATTCCAACATTATGAAGTATCAACCTTTCTGTACACACTACGCAGCCACAAGTTACAAACCTCGAGAACTTTCCCGGCCACTGAGGCAGGGAGCCCAGGTAACAAATCACCTCAAATATGCACTTTGCTGAAGTCACTCCAACCCTACAGTTCTACAATAATTTGATTAATTTTGTCTCAGCATTTTATACTGAAAAGCTTACTACACTCTGAAAACCTTTGATGTCTGTGTTTTTCAAGGATGAATTGATTCAAGTAGCTCCTTCTGCTGAGGAGCCGCTTGACCTGGTCTTCCAGAGGACAGACTTTCACAAACTATCCCCAGGAGAGGATTTTTACAAACCGTACTCAGAAGAGGATTTTTACAAACCATCCCCAGAAAAAGTAGCAGAAAGAGATATCGGTCTCCTAAAACTGCTTCCTCCCCGAGCTTTAGTCTACCCTGCAGAGAGCAACCCACTTCGCATTTTTGTAAGTAGGTGTTGACTTCCACAAAGAACCTAAGAAAGGAAGGGCAGTGTGTTCGTTTCACCAACAGCCTCATGTGGAATTGATGGGCAATTTTCTTACTCAGATTGGTATATAAAACTATACAGTGAGAGTAATCCTTCATGGTGCAAGATCTGATAGACAGGAGTCACAGAGCTCATCATCAGTTGAGAGAAGCAACTTTTCACTTTAGGATAGGTTTTGATCAGTTGAGGTGAGGGCTAAGGTAAAATTGCCAGTGAAAGCTGAAAACTGGGGACCCTTCCAGTCTGACACTCCAAAAGTGCTGAGTGATCCCAGAATTCCCTGGAACACCATGGAGCCCCTCCCTTCTCCGTTTGTTTCCCTGTTTGGATACCAGAGGAAAAGCCATGATCTTGGCATCTCAGTACTTTTATAACCTCCTACCCTTGCCCAGGTAAGTAGGACAGTCTTTTCCTGCTATTCAGCTGGGGGACTACAATTCAGCCTGATCCTTGGGTAAACTGAGAAAAGTGAAGTCAAACTCTGCTCACATTGCATCCTACTGCCTTACAGTTTCTAATAGTTCTCAGAGCATCCCAAACCACATTTCCAAATTATTAGACAGAGAGATCCAAAAAATCCCCACCACATACTGTGTGTGGGAGGACTTTCTGTTACTTACTTGTTGTGTAGATTGTGCTACTTGGCACCAGCTGCAGAAGGTGTTTCCCACACAGTACAGCTCAGCCTGGAGGTGCCTGAGGTGTCTCTGAGCAGACAGAGGCAGCTGTGGAGCTCAGTGCAGTGCTGTGTGTGGGTGCAGGCAGATCTCCCAGCCAGCGTGGCACTGTGCCTGGCTTGGGTGGCTCTGTCTCTGAGCATTTCTTAGCTGCAATGGCCCAGAGCCCACTGTGCTAGTCTGGTGATCTTGGCACAACATATATGGTATCGACTTGTCCTCAATGCCTGCAGCCAGGACTCCAGTGGACTTTCTGATGAGATCCTCTGTGCACCTCTTGCATCCCTCTGTCATGTTGGAAGAGCCAGGCACAGCCTGATTCCACACTACCCAGCATTAGGCTTTGTCTCGAAACAGGTGCTAGTGCAGGGAAATCGATGGCAAAATGCTTACTGGCTTCCACCACAGTGAGTCCAGTTTCCCTTCTTGGATTCTGAACTTCAGAGAAGAAGCAATAGATTTTGGAATAATTAGGCAATATCTTTTTCTTCCAAACTTGGAGACAACAGCTACATTGCTGTATTTTAGACAGCAGAGAGCATGAATAAATCAGACAATTATAGGATGAAGGGAAGGGACAGGAAATGAAGGATCACACCAAACAGAACAGTCACATTGAGAAAAGGCTGGGAATCTTTGGAGACTACATTAATTGTAAGAACTGAATTGTCATGAATTTAATTCTTTATGGTGCTCAGAACAATTTATTAAAATAATCTCTTCGTTGTTTTTAGAACCCCGCTCCAGGATTAGTTCCATTTTTACTTCCATTGTCCTATTGTGAATCAAATATTGAATATCATCTTTGTCCTCATCCAAAATACACCTTTACCAAGGAATGCCCCAAAGGATCCAGTATTCCAATCACACAAAAGAAATTTCTGCATCACAAGGTATGGCCTTTTGAGTTTATTATATGAGTACCTGGCTTGGGTATGTTCTTGCTGAGAACTTGCTCTAAGGAATCAAAAAGGAAAATGAAGTCATCCTAGATAGAACACATTTTCAAATATAAATTATGCATGCACCTAAATGTTGTCATGAATATGATATGGGTCAGAATACCTAGTTCTGGTAATTCTTGTTAGGCTTTATCCATGTCTCTTATTTATCCCAAAGTATTTCTTTGCTCTTTCTGTCTTTTTGCTGTCTATTGTATTTTCACAACCTTACAATGATTGAAATATTTAGCTTCCCAGATTCAATTCTCAGCAAAGAAGTGAGATGCTTTGTCCTGCAAAACTCTCTTCCCACTGCATTATGTATTAGAGGTCTGATTGCTGTAGCACTTGTCATTTCAGGAAGTGATTTCTGGAGTAATGGAATGGAGGAAATTCTCACCATTGGTGTATTCCACTTTTTCCAACATCCCCACATTGACAAATACAGCACCTAGGTAAGAAAGAATTTGAATTTACAGTGCCTCTACCCTGCACTAGTTTCTGTTGTATAATGACCTATTCTGTATAATGACCAGTAACTAGTCCTACCGATGAAAATGGGCCTATAGATGTAATTAATTGCTGTTCAGAAATCCAAAACCAACAGGGAGAACTCCTGGGTTAAGACAAATATCATTAGTGGAAATGCCTAGCCCAGGAAGGAGAGTTCCAGTCTGTGCTTTCAATAACATCTCTCCTGGAGCTTGTTGTCTCAGTCCTAGCAGACCCCAGGAGCTACAAACTCTGTCTGTCCTGCAGGAGTGTGAATAGTAAAACCTTTATTGTATGGACACTTGTACCCCGTGGTAGCCTACATCTCTCAGGCTCACATTCCCTTGTATCACAGCAGTTTCTGGTGTACTCAAATTTTCCAGGAATGTTTAAAAGTACCTCATCTTTATGGTAACTGTAACTACTGTGAAGCTTCAAAATATAAAAAGTTTAGTGTAGAATAACTGCACTAATACCATTAGCATTAATAGCTTAAACCATTTCCATCACAGGGATCCTTACAGTTTAGATATGCTTCCAAGAGATGTACCACCAGTCCTGTCTGAGTTACCTGAGAGAGACAAGGAGAACATGATTGATCAGTGAGTTTCTCCTCTATTCTGTACACGGTGTGATTGACTGTGTGTTAACCACTTGTATGGATGTGTGTAAACCTGTCTTGAGGGATCCTCAAAAGCAAAAGCACAAAGTCCCTCTTGCGTAAAACATACCCTTGTTTTTGTGGGCTAAAAAAATACTTTTAAAAGGTCAATTGTTTGTCATCTTTACTAATTTTTAGTGAGACGGATGGGGCTGAGTTTGAAATGATTCTTACTCCGGAGATGGTGAGAGCTGAATTTCCACAGATTGGTGAGGCACTCACAGAAGAAGGTGAAGAGGAATCAGCAAAAGAAGAAAGGTAGGTATATTTTTTAATTAGGAGAGAGGAATAAGAAGGAATTTGAAAGCAAGCATCCCCTTCAGAATTGCATAGAAAGTTATACTGAGATGCTGTAGGGGTGCTCCATCGCTAGTGGGGTGTAGATCTGGTACTTTGAGCAAATTTGCACTGCAAATGCAGTCTCTGGATTTTACTTCAGAAAGCAGCTGTGAATGTGACACATCGGCTTGCATGTCTCTGATTTTGGTAATATCAATATGATTTAGCACTTGAGGCAGTTTTTTTGCCTTCTCAGAGATATTCAACATTCTTGAACCACTGACTTTTGCTTTTCCATGACCCTTTTTGTTAAATACTTATAGAGGAAAGAACCCTTAGAGTTTCTCCCTGGCATGGTGCTTTTTTTCTCATTTTTTTCCAAGGAGTAGGTCACATTTGCTGTGCTGTCAGAACTTCACAACCACCCCCTGCCAACACACATTGCAGGAGGTAGTATGGGTATGATAAGTGATTGCAGAGCAGCACAGGAGAAAGTGCTGAGTTCTAACCCCGTGTTTTCACAGATACCTTGTGGGACTTGGAGCAAGTGCATTGATCTTTCTGTCCAACAGTTGTCCCCTTGCCCCCTCTTTAAAGTGGTCATGATGTGGCTTAGATGTCAGGATGAGCATAATAACCAGAAACTTTGAGAGCCATCAAGAATATCTCCTTTAATTTTAGAGCGAAATAATTTGATTGACATTGAAATCCTGTGTAACTGGCAGCCATTGAACTTAAAACCAGTGCTGTGTGTTGTGAGGTCTCTGACAAAACACTTGATTGCTGTATTGTGATTACTACAGCATTGATTGAAGATAATTTGCTGTAAAAATGTAGGTGTGTCATACTCAGTCCTGTTCTTTACATTTTATGACACTCTGCTTGTCAGAACATGGAGATTTGGGACAGCTTGTGTAACTAAAGAGTGACCTTTTCCTTCCACAGTAATACAGTGCTGGATGATGCTTCTCCTGGGTAAGTAGTTTTATAACCATAAGCTTCTTTCTCTTTGAAGTTTTAGATGTTTTCATCAAAACCGAAAATACTTTTCTATATATTAAACAACTCTGGGTATTGATATTTACTTGTTGAAATCTTCCCTATTATTTTGGCTCTGTAAAGAGGGAAACAAAAATTTCTTAGCAAACAATGAAGTCTCAATCCTTTATGTTGTCACTGGCAGGTTCTTTGTTGTTATTGTTGGGGTGGTATTTCAATAGATGACAGAGGACGTGTTGCTCCTCTACAGCAGTTTCAGCATTTTATCCTTAAGGCAGATCAATTTTTCATGTAGATACTCTTGTTCTGGCAACTACAGCATATGTTCCTTCATGGATAAAATGTAAAACTCAGTTTATGTTTACCTCTCAGGTGGTTAACTCTCCTAACTGGCCAAGCCAGGAGTGAGTGTTCTTACCGCAGTTTAAATGCTTTTCCAGTTCTGCATAAGTAATGGAATTGCCTCTGTGTTCATTATTAAAAAAAAGAAATTGTGTGTCTCTTTCTTTGGATTTTTCAGCATTCCTAAGTAGTTTCCCTGGTTATTAGAAATACAAATGATGTTTTAAATTTCTTGCAGAGACATGCACAACTATCCAGATGGACATTTTCAACCCCAAAACAATGAGCTCGGAGAAAGGATTCAAAAACATGTGGAGACAATGAAGCTGAAAGCACTTAATAAAACCCTTATTCTGGGATAAAAGTAATTTTCCAAAGTCCATGGCTTGGCACTACTTATCCTGTTAATGTACACAGCCTTCTAAATCCCAGCTACATTTACTTTTGATCAGTGAGGTCAGCAACTTCTTATGCAGAGAGAAGAGAACTACCAGTAATGCCACCTCTGTCAAGGACTCTCACTGTGCCCATTACACCAAACACAATAATTACCCCAGTGAGAAACCTCAGCGTTGTACCTGTTCATTTTGTTCTGGTGTGAAGGACCAGAAAACCTCAGTACTAAGATGTAATTTTGGTAATGAATTTACAGCCCACTGTTTTCAAATAAAATGTGAAAGGACCTCATGACCAAATTCTTCTGAATTTGTTTGGTTTTTTTTTAGTTATGACCTGTCCTTGAATTTTTGCAGGTAAGTTGCTAAATCTCAGGCTTGACTGTAAACCATACACTCGAGATTTTTAACAAAAGGGAAGACTTGAACACCATTAGTGTCCGCCAAGACAATGTCCAAGCAAGCCTCATTAACTGTTCGGGGGTTTCATTCAGTGCACAGCTCTTGGCCAAAGGCTTATGAATGAATTGCATAGACTTGTGAGAAACCTGTAATGCTCAGGGTGTATTCCCTAGGAAAGGAGATTTCTCAGCACATCACCTTGCAGCTGTCAACTTACTTTTTTGTGGGAAAGCTGGGCGTCAGACAAGATTGGTTTTATCCATGGTGAATTGGTTGCTCGTCTTGAAGACTGGTCCAGGCTATTTGTGCTGAGAAGCACATTCTTCTATCCTGAAAGGAATGGAAATTGCAGCAATACACACTATGTTCCTAGAAGCCATACCTCTTTTCAGGCATACTTAAAACCTCTAGGAAAAGAGAAGGATCAATGTAGGCAAGCTGTAAAAAGCCCAGGAAGATAGAAAATTAAAAAATAGGCTGGAAAAGCTGCAGGATAGCCTGTATTATGCTAGCTACGTGATATCTCTGCTCCCTTCAAAGAAATAAAAAGCTGGAAAGTTTCTGCTAACTGACTAATTGGCAAGACATTGTTCAGAACAAATCTGCAGATTTCTCTGACTACAAACAGTTGCTTGAACTTGTACACATGGCCATTTTCTCCTGCAAGTCCTGAGGAAAGCAATTGATCTTTTAAGAGATGAGCTAAGAGTTGTGCGTGTTTCTTAACATGACCATGACAAAAACGTTCTCACAGTTTACAGTGAAAACATTCACAGTTCACAATTCATAGTTTAGGTAAATCAAGCATAGATAATTCTTAGGAACTGGTTTCTATCACCTAAATATCTAATCTAGTCTAGTAAAGAAGAAATAAGTGTTCAGAAACAGTGGTGATCAACTGAAGTTAATCTCTTTTTGTTACAGCAGTATTGTCTTTCCTCCCTTTTCCAGAGCAGTTTCCTGGTCACCCCAGTGGAAATTATCCATGCTCCTCCATTCTTCAGTGGAAGACACCAGCCTTCAAAGGAATGAACCTCCTTTCTATTGAAGTGATCCTCTTTTCTCTGCCTCAACACTTTTATGGGCCAGGTTTCAGCATGTAGAAAAGATAAGAAAAACTATTACCTTGCACTAAAATGTTCCTAAAATTCAAAGATGCTGTTGGTAATGCACAGACCTCTGTGCATTTTATCCCTCCAGGATATCTCATAATAAAATGCTGGCTCTTCCAGAGGTAAATAAGCTCTCAGAGGCAATCCAAGAACATGAGATGTGGCTAAATAATTTGAAGTCTTAGGTTTTCATGAGACTTCTTAAGTCAACCCCTGGTTGACTACTGAACACTTTCAGAAACGGGACATAAATCATAAGAATTAGAACCTGCAATTGGTTTTTCACAGTTCCGTGTTCAGTGTTTGATGAAAAGGACTGAAGTATTACAGAAAGTTAATCGGAATAAAAAGAAATTATTTTGTGGAAAATGTGCCTTTGGTAGCATTACCCAGTGGACCAGAGTATTTCTGATAGTTATTTTTGTCTGGATTGTAATTTCTAATGTGCTTAACCAGGACATTAATGTTGGAGAACGTTTTTATGTATAAAAGATGTGTACAGTTTTGCCTAACAGACTTGTTAACAAACACTCAGTTGCTTACAGGGCCTTCTAAAAGGATCATTTAGTGGGATTCAATACCAATTGTGTGAAATGTCAACATTCAACATCAGCTCTATTTAAAAGAGCATTAGTGCAAACTCTAGCCTTAGGCTATGTTTTTATAAACTGTGGAACCGTTTATAAACTGTGGAACGGTTTATAAACAGTTTATTAAGATGTCTTTTAATGAGCTTTCTTATGCCTCTCTTAAACCTCCAAATCACTTTCTTTTGAATGTGCAGATTGAGTTCACATACAGTTTGCAAACTAAGATCAATTAATATATATATACGTAGCCAAATTTCCGTACATTCTAATGTTAATTTGTGGATTACTTCATTTTGGGAATCAAAGGGCTGTGCTCTTACTGATGTAAGGGGGAAGGTAAGAATGTGTAAATTAATGTGCAGAAGTTTATTTCCATTCACTGCAAGTAAAATTGCTGCTGTTTCCCTTGTTTGGAAAGGATTAATTGGCTAAATGACAATGCAACTGTTTTACCAATTAAGATATATCCATCTTGCCTAAAAAAGCCTGTCCTATTAGCAAGGTTAATAAACACTGACTCACTCTTTAGCTTTTCTCCCTTCTATTACATAAATGAGCATTAACCTCTAAATCAAATAAAAGGTCCATTTTAAAAATTAAGAAAATGTTAATGTGGAAATGATCTATGAGCTTAAGTGCTCAGTAACTGGGTTATTAATCTCACTTACTGTTCCATGATGAGAGAAAATCCATCAGGATCTTTAAAATGTAAATTAATTGTATTTTATAAGAAGGCTGGGAGAAAAACAGCAGTGCGTGTCTGATGTAAAGAAAGGGGTGAAATTATATCTTTGGCTCGTAAGAATAGTTTAATGAATCCCAAACTAAAGAAATCTTGTTACCTTTGGATTTGTAATGCAAGGTTCAGTTATCCCAAGCTCTGTTTGAAGTTTTTTTGTCTGGGCATTTATTTGGTCTTTCTTCTGCGCAGGTTTTCTTCTGTCTCTGCTCACACTGAGTCCTTTGCCTTATTGAAACACCGTGGACCCTTCTCTCCAGGTGTTTCACCATGGAGGATTTTAGCTCTTGCTGAGACCTCTCCTGCTGTTTCAGTTCAGTTGGAAATAGCCAGCAGGTTTAGAATTTATTGGGTGAGATATATGTAAATGGTGTAATTTCCATAGAAAGCTGGAGAATAAGGACTTCTCTGTGTCCTCATGTGGATAAATTTCTTTGTAAATGTGTCTGTGAAGTGCTGCTCTGCAATCTGTAAATGCATTGTTTGTATGTTCCTGTAGAGACACAAACAGCTGATGTGCTGAGGGCTTCTATGACCTTTGAAAACCTCAGCTGTCACTGATGTACCTAGGTTTTTCACAGAAGATATTTTAAGGCAAAATTGGTTTAAAAATTGGGTTTTTTCTCCTCTGTTTTCTGCTTCTCCTGCTGTCAGTCTGTGCACAGAGTACCAACACTGGTTGCATGGAGTCCTCTTCTTTAAGCAGTTGCAGCTTGAAGACAACTTTCTCAAAATTTTTGTGGGTCTCTGGGGTTTTTTTTTGGTTTGTTTTTCTTTCCTGAAATGTAATAAGCCTTCAGAGAGGAATTCTAAGCAGTAAGTAGTGTTTACAACTGTTTGGCACAGAGTCAGCTCTTCCAGCCTGAGCCGCCTCTTCGGCTTCCTCGAGCTCTGCCTGCTGCCAGAGGGTGGTCAGTGGTAGCTGCTTTGGAGTAGGGCCTGGAGAGCCATCAGGAGTAACAATGCTACAGTTCCTCTCTGGACCTTGTGGTTTGGGGTATTGTCAATAGCAGGGTCTCTGAGATACTCAGAAGAGACCTCCTGTTATTCCCAGAAATGCTATCCCATTCATACTGCTCCCACAGACTGAAGGACTTGATCCAAAGTGTCTTGTGATTCTTCATTTCTATGGACCTCCCAAGTAATATGTCCTTTCTTCACTGCTGGAATTTGTTGGAAGTCTCCCATAAATACTGCAGTTCTGAGCTGCCCTTTCACTGGCTATGTCCCTCTGTGTCCTTCAAGAAAGCTGAATTCATCAAAAACAGAAGCAGTGCAATATCATGGCAATACTTCAAGCCCAAAAAGAAGATCCAGCAATAACATGATTTGGCCAAAAAAAGCCAAGCACATCTGACAGGGCTGTCTTATGCCACTTAACACCTGCAGAAGGTAATTGGTCGTGAGGGACCTGCCAGATTCTGTCTGTATGACCACAGCAGGAACTTGAAAATTAAATCAAGCAGCTCCTGAAAAACTCCAGGTGATTTCAGAACACCTGCAGGAAGTATTTTTCCAAAGCAGTGGTACATCAGAAAACATCTTCTGATGAGCTGCACGCTTGTGCCAGGCACCATTTAGTTCCAGCACATTCATGTTTTACCATCCAAAGGTTAAACTGAGTTTAAGTGAGTGAGGGCTTTCCATGGTGAGGAGCAATAGCATGTCCTTCTGCCTTTAAAGAAATAAAATTTCCAGTCCAGCATGCAATCCTATGGTTATCTGAGCACGTTTTTAAATGGTTACATCTTTTCCTGATGTTTCTAACTACTTCAGTCAGTTTCTATGAGTTTTTAATTGCACAAGAGACTGAGTTAATAGTGCATTATTTTTAATCAGTTCATTTTATCTGGCTTCAGAATTCTGAACCAAATTATCACCATCACCAAGTAATTACTGGTTTATAATAATTTCACAGTGTGGAGTCTCCAGTAATCCAATCTGCATTGCCTACAAAACAACACTGCGCTGTGTCACCTCAGGGATATTGGCTGTGTGTGTTGCTGGCTGAGTTTCAGAGCACCAGATGAAGGTTTATTTCCCTTGAGTTTGGATTTGCATGATTAGCTCTCTGTATGTTACCCTGAGAATGGACATCAAGTACCAAGAGAGAATTGCTTTGAAACGATTCTCTTTTTGCTTCCCTTCCTCTGAAGCACCTTTCCCTGCAGGCAGCATCACATTTCAACCTACTTGGTACTTCTGGTGACACAGCAGGCACAGATGTCCCAGTGCAGGTACTGTCAGAAATCACAGTCATCTTATATATTGGTACAGGAAAGCTCAGGATGCTGCGAAGTGTTGATGAACTATGTCCTCCACCAGAGCTGGTAGCCAAAAGCTTCTGATTCCTCATGTGGGATAAAGACCAGAGAATCTCAAATTGTGGAAGTTCAGTTCTTCATGGTAATAACTCCTCCATTTCAATGAAAGAAGTGTTTCCATCCATGGAAATTTGTAGTAGCTGTTCAGTAGCACTGTAGAACAGCTGACAGGGAGCAAAGGAGCTGTGTCTGCTATGAAAGCAGTACCCACCTTGATCTCTCCAGCTGCTTGTATGCACCCTTCCTCAATGGATCCTTCCTCCTGGAATACAATGAGGATCCTACTGATGAGCTGTCTTTCAAACCTGCCTTCCAGAGAAACAGTGCTGGGGTCCTGGTCTGGTGAGGGTTCCCTGTCCGCAGTCTTCCCTTTTAATCTGCACCACTGGAAATACTGGTTTATGGAACCAGGGGGATTTCAGTGCAATTCCCAGTGCATCACCCATCATTTTACTCTCAGTCAAATTAGTATAGTCACATTCTTGCCTTGCTAAAAGCAGATGATAGAGAAGCTGTGAGCTTCTCTTCATGGTACTGACAGAAGCATTCACACTCTTGCTGGGAGGAGCAACTCAAGCTAAACTGGACAGTTTCAATCCTGGTAGTAAAAAAGACAGGCTTTAGTGCAGACTGGTCACTGACAGCAGTGACACCAGCACCCATGGAGGCTCATGGAGCTCATTTAAATCAACCTTAATTAAACCTAGCGTGGACAGCTTTTTTGTGCTGCAGTCAGACCTCCCACCTAAGAAGAGACATGCTAGAATACTCCTGCATTTTAGAGTGCAATGCTACTTCTTCAGAATTAAAAGTGAGCAGTGGATAAAAATGACATACGAAACGAGTGACCCTGATGACTCGATTAACCAGCAGGAAAAAGAGTAGAAATGTGAAAGAGCACCCCTGGGTATCAGCATGAAGCTTTAGCTGATGCAAACTGATCCAGCCCTCTCTTGAGAACACATAGATTTTTGCTGTATTGCTTGTAGCTCATATTTGGGAAGTGTGGCAAGAAGAGGTTCATATGATTTAAGTATTAGGAATGAGTGTCAAAAGGCAAAACTGCTGGCCAGATCTTAGCCAGTATGCTCAGTAATGGCAAATGCAGACATTTAATGCTCAAGACAGATCTCCAAAATGTCTGAATTATTTTTAACCAATCTGCTTTTCTTTCTCTTTTACTTCTGGTTTCTGAGCTGCAGGTTATGTTTAAGTCCATTTTCAAGCCTTTTTTTGAAATTATCAAAGCTAGAGTCTTAATTTCAAATATATTAAATTAAAATTTTAATATATATATTTA
>VXAY01006082.1:249649-262327 GCA_013399855.1 Oxyruncus cristatus
TATATATATTTAATATATACATTAAAAATAATGTATTGCTTGATCATCTGCAAACCAGTTATTTATAACATCACCAGGCACTGTGACTGTTACTGCTGGTGTCCTGAAACTGGTAGTTCTCAGCTAGTATCAATAAAGATGAACCAGCTTCACCTGAGGACTGGTTTAGAATCAGATCCTGTTTTTACGGGAATAACTGAGCCTCTGAAAAATCACCGTATGTTTAGATATGCACGATTCTTTCTGCCTGTCAGTGTTGTTTGAGAATACTGGTTGTCACTCTTGGTGCTTTGTGGACCAAAGACGGTGCAGTAACGTAGCAGCCACCCTCAAGAAAACTTCAGCAGAATAACCATAACAATTAAAATGTAAACAGTAAGATCTGTATTAACATTGAAACTACTTTTCTGCCATTTCCTTTGGAGACTCAAACACTGTGTTGGCCAGAAGTTCCTGGTCACAGCTACATAATTGTG
This sequence comes from Oxyruncus cristatus, assembly GCA_013399855.1. NCBI lineage: Eukaryota > Metazoa > Chordata > Aves > Passeriformes > Cotingidae > Oxyruncus > Oxyruncus cristatus. The sequence goes on from VXAY01006082.1 coordinate 250,126, forward strand.
ACTATTTCTGGCCATTATTGGATTCATTATCCTGATGTATTATTTAGAAGACCGTTTATACCAATGGACAGATAAAAGGAAAGTTAGCTTTGCAAAAGAGACATATTGAAGTTTCTTTAGAAGTTTTGAATTTTGGCTCTGATCTACCTCAGTTGAAAATAACAGGAATTGTGTCACTGACACCAATGCCATTACCACTTACAGTTTCAGGCTTGTGTGTTTCTCACTACATTTAAACATGTGCCATTGACATAATCCTATATTTGAGGAGATAGATTGGAACTTGGTACCGGAGAGACACTTCATCCTGCTAGGCTGTTCAGGAGAGGCCTGACAATAGCCTGACTTCCTTGAAAGCCTTTACTTTGTTCTGCTGTTAAATGCTGTTAAATATTCTCTGTTAAATCTTGTATGTTTATAATGGCATCAGATGCTGCTGCGAATCACTGAGGGAGCAGATGGCAAAGAATTCAAGTACCTATCTCCCTCTGATGCCCCTGGCAGTGAAGCATCCAAATATCTTCAAAGATTTGAACCTAAGAGCTGTGCCAGAATGCAAACAAAAGAATCTTAAATTTTAAACATTGCCGCAGTTTCCTGATTGTGGACAGTCCTCCTTTCAGTCTCTCAGACCCCACAGGTTGTTTGCACTTATTGCTCTGGAGTGTGTTAGTCTCCCAAAGGGACAGAGCAACATTACTAATTTATACTAATCACTCTAAAAATAACGAAAAAGCTGTGGGAAAATATCAGGGAGGAGACAATGGAAAAGCACAGCTATCCTGTCTGCTCTTCCAACCCTACAAACATACCACATCACAGTGAAAATCTCCTTTCTAATGAAACATGGTGACAGAACTTCTTAAGCACCCTGAAAGATGTCGGAATTTCCCACTCTGTACTGCTGACATGTCACACAGGAGAAGTAAAGCTATTCTTGTACTTTCAAGAAAGAAGTAATGAGTTATTGCTGTGATTATCATTATTATTTGAGTGTCTGTTTCAGGAGCTGGAGGTTGATGTACAATTGAATGTCATTGCTAAGGTGGAGTTGATGTATTAGATTAAAATAAATGTTCAAGGTAGGGGGGATGGATAGTGGAAGGAAGTGCTTCCCAAAAGGCATGAACTGAGAATAGATAAAGTCCACGACAGCGGCCTGGTTGAAAAATATTCTCCCAAAGGGTTTCTTCATCAAACTAGAGCAATCCAAGACTGATAAACTGTTCATAAAGAAAACCAAAAGGGGGCATCTGTGATGAAAAGAGGTGTCTGTGTTTGAACACTGGATTTTTTTGGCTTTATGCAAAAGTTACTGGATGAGATTGAACATGAGATTGCCCATGCAAGAGGTTGTGACAGTCTCTTATCTGTAAGACAAGGGAATATATACTAGTCTGTCTCTGTTAAAGTATGCAAATATGAGGAAGTGATGTTTGCAATATGATTTCAGGCCCCTGAAAGTAAAGAAATCCAGACACAATGACACAAATAAGAGACAAAAATAACTGTATACATGAACTGTTATTTGTTTAACCTGCAGGCAGAACTCAGATCAGTTTAAAGTCATTTAACACACAATTTAGCACTGGAAAGTCTTGCATATGTCCAGACTCTTGTTTGCCTCTGTAATTTCTACACTTGCCTGCCTCTTATCTTATTCCCTCTGAGTATTTGCTGCACTTGCAACGTGTAACAGAAACAGCGTCCACAAATGCCCAACAGAAATATAACAACACAAAGCTTTCCACTGATAGCAGTGGAGTTACACGTTCTTGGCATGGAGCACTCTTGGAAGGCCTAGTTACAGATGATATACCTGGGGGGAATTCTTACGCTGCCAACAGTGGGACAATCCTGGAGTTTCATAGAGAAGACCCTAAAAATCTTCTAATTGAATCACTCAACGTAGTATTTGAGTTAGTGGTCCCTTGGCTTCAGACATGGTGGTCAGATCTCAGAAAGCTTTTCGGGCTGTCCAGCTAGAAAGATTCCCTGTCACTTGTAACACTTGCACCACTGAATGCTCTAAGGAGTGCTGCCTTTTACAAATATTCCTCAGAAGAGTCGTTTTCAAATACATCCTTCCTGTAACTGACATGTAGCATGACAGTTTTGCTTCTTCTTATGTTATACTAGACACTGCCAGGTTGATATTTTGTTTCTTATTAAAGTATTTTTCTCTTTTATCTTTGCTTAAAGATACAATTATACTTCTGCTTTTCTTCAGCACGAAAGGCCGGACTGTTTTTCAGACTCATGCAGTCAAGATAACCTGTCTCCAACTGTACATTTGGAGATTTAAGTGTTTGTTTGAGGAATTCTTAGCATCTTTTCTTTGAAGAAATTATCAGCAGCAGCTCAACTCTAAACGCATCCATAATCATTATTGATGAAAGTACCCGTACTTCAACTTATTCACATCTCCAGGTAAGACTTTAATTCACATTACAGAAAACAGATACTAACTTATGCAAAATCTGCAACTGTAGACTTGAACAGATGTCTCACTGACTGTTAGCCATCTCAAATTGGAGTTGTTCAGATCCTGATTCTCATTAAAGAAGGCTCTAGATATTTTGTGTGACCGACATGAAATACCACGAAAGGGGTATGAAATGGACTCCGTGTGATTGTAAGGTGCCTCCAGCCAGGCCTTCAGAATTTCTAGTCAGTTTTAGAATTTGGCTTGAATGATTTCATTAAAAGGCAGTAATTATATCAGAAGACTACTTGATAAAAAGCTGACTGTCTCTGAGCTATTTTTCTAATGCATTTTGAAATCATTTGACTTAATGTATTTTAGTTTTGTCTGCAACTACTTGAAAAATGTAGAAGGAACAGCTTGTTTCCTTTGGAATGGAGATACTATTTGTGAAATAGCCTTTTCAGGAGTGAGTCACTGATGAAAGGAGGAAGTTCATTTGATATGATCCCATGAAATCTGCAAAAACAAAACTGAGTTTTCAGTTTTTCTGAAAGAAAGCTGAGGGTTGATAAAGTCAGGCAGCATTAAATATAGGATCCTCAGCTGCCACATGAAATAAACTCTTCCCTTTTGTTCTGATTTTGATGGCACTGAAAGTCAAAAATGGTATCTGGATTGTCAAAGGTTTAGCATCTCAAACTGCTGAGCGAAACTCAGTCCTCGCTAGAAACAAGTACCATATGAAGTACTTACTTTAGCTGCATGTAATTAACTCTGAGGCAGAGCCATCTCCATGGTAGTAGGGGACCTGGCAGTAAAGAGTGCACAGATTGCAAGTCCAGGGAGTGGGACATCAGGTGCCCACCCAGAACAGTTCTTTCCTGAGCACGCCCAGGGTCTGGTCTGGCTGTGAATCTGAGGTGGAGCCAGACACCAGTTCTGCTTGTGCACATCCAAAGTGCCTCTGGAGTGCAGGCACAGGCATGGAAAGGACCTGCTGTGCAGCACCTTTCACCCCAGTGAGCTCAGCTCACAAGTCCCGCATGGCCATGCTGGGAGGGAATGCTGCTGTGGGGACCCGGGAAACCTATGGGCCAAGTTCAGCCCAGGAGTTCAGCACCACTGATTGCAGTTGGTGTTGTCTGAGCAGCACCGTTGGGATTGGTCCCACTGTTGGGATTTGCTGATTTTGACTAAAAATTGTCATGATAATTTTATTTTAATGTAGTCCAGGTCAGAGGCTTCATCTAGGACTCTTCTTAGTAGACATGAATCCTTACTGGAGCCTTCATTTTACAGACTACACATCTGTAGCCATGAAACCATTCAGAAAAAAGACCATCTCTTAGTTTTTAACTGTTGAGTCCTGATCAACCCATGACAACTTTCATTCAGCACAATATAACTTCATTATCTTTCCTTCTAGGCCTTTTCAGTACATTCTGCCACATTCAGGCCTGCCCTCCAGTGGATGCATTTTCTGCACTTTGATTTGAATTAAATTTTCTCTAAGAAAAAGCATTACTGAAAAAAAAACCCAACCAAAATCCCATAGTACTCCTGGAAAAGCTGAATACGAGATAATTAGGTCTAGCAGACCTTTGCTCTGCTTCTCTGAACAAAAGATTTTGTGCTAACAAACACAATAGAACCAGATGCAGGAACTGGAAAGAAAAGATTTTTCAGCTATAAACTGTTTTCCAGGAAGAAAACAAGATGCAAAAGAACTTGGACAAAGAGAAGGATCAGGGCTTCTATTGTGCTTCCAGTTTGAAATCAATCATGAATTACTGACCATGGTGCTCAGAAGACAAACATTTTTTCAGTAAACAGAATCTTAGTGTTTTTCACACTCATTCTGTTGTGAATGGCACATCCCCTCTCACCAGATTTTGTTGGTAAACGGGACAGGACAGGCTTTTATCACTCCTATTAGCCTGCAGACTGCACTGGCACTCTGACCCTGCCATTGTTGAAGAAACATCCCCAGGTGGCTCTTTATTTGAGGCAAATGGAATGTTTTAGCCTTTTGCAAAAGAAGTCACCTAAAAAAGAGTTAATGGTTCAGTGGGGTGGACTTAGCCCTTGCTTTACTCCCTACCTTCCAGTCCTTCAGCAGTGTGTAATGGAAAGCACAGGCTGTGATCCTGTCCTGTGGGGAGACAAGGGGACTTTTCACCCACTCTACTGCTGTGGGACATGGGAACGTAAGAATGGCCAGCAGGGTCACTCCAAGAGTTATCCCGGTATCCATAAGCAACCACTTAGGGGAGGGTAAAGACAAGTACTCACAATACTCCCCCCAGAACTCTCCCAGCTTAGAATTGTTCTCATCTCAGAGTTTTCTGAGCCTGATGTGCTCAACCTCAACAAACCTCTTCTCTCAGTACATACTGCAGTACATATGCAGTTTTATCTGTTGCCAAAGAGAGACAGATAAAGTCTTTGGGAAGAGTTTTCTCTAGGACATTGCTTAGAGAGCCTCCCATAGCAGCCACTTCACAAAAGTGAAGCAGGAAAGACTTGGAAACCTTGGGCTCTATTGCAAGGTGCTTGCTGTCAGTGGCTGACCTGAGCAAAGTGCTCAGCATCAGGTGGGATGCTCACAGATGAATACAGTGCTGATGATGGTGTCTCATGTCTATGTAAATCTTAGCTGGATTCCGAACTGCTGACACTTAAACAGATGCCAGGATCTCAGTCCTGGCCAGCAGAGGCCACTAAGAGATTGTAGGAAGAGCTGTACAAGACGCTGGAGGCCTTGTAGTTCGGCATGCTCACTGCTGGAGAGAGAGCATCTGGGATGTGGATGAGGATGTTTACTAGAAAGAAGGAATCTCTGGAAGGTTTTTCAAACTTTCCAAGATTTAAAAAATAATCTTGGGATGAATACTGCTTTTGCTGCTGCTCTGCACTCCAGGTGGGCTGGTACTTGCCAGCAATGAGCTGGAGCAGGTGCAGAGGGAAAAAATCTTTATAAAAAGTGGTCCATTATGTTATTTTCCTTGTGCCCAGTGCTAAGGAGGACTCTCTGGCTACACCTTGCAGGTTGGTACACTTACCTGAAGTCACACTGTCAGCTTGCTCGTGTCAGGGTTTAGTGGTCCAGCTGTCAACTGTCATCCCTTTTGGGTGGACAGTAGTAAAAGCTCAGATGTAGCCCATGGGGCCCAGTTATCTGTATCACAGGGATGTGCTGAAGGGCTGAGGTGGGCATTGAATCTTCTGTGTTTACTGTAATCTCATGTTCCTATAGATGGGGATTTTGTGTTTGAGTGGCAGTGCTACCTTACTCCCAAGCTGCCTGCTTTCTTCAAGTTTTTCTCAGTCCCTTTGGTTTTTATAAACCCCACCAAATATCATCACATCTTTTCCCAGTCAAAGAAATTAATCATTTTGTGTCTTACCTCATTCGGTTCTAGTGTACACATTGATGTGAAGGGAGAAGCACTGGATAAAGAAAGCCAATTCACAGTATTGTGCAATTCCTTTGTGTCTTTAATTTGTTTGTGTGCTGCAAATGCTCATGTTAAGCTGAGAAAAGTCATCTGATAATTCACCCAGTGCACATCTTCAAGTGCAAAACTGGCACAGAGAAGTCCTGCCTGCTCAAAGAGGTTTTAGACACCATTGAATTCAGCACAATTCTGCTGTGAACAGGCCTTCCACTGACCTTTCTGGACCTTTGAAGGCAGCCCTTCCCCAGTTTTGGATCTTCATTTTAGAGCATCAGCTCTTTGCTGAAAGCACACCGTGGAAACAGGTGGCAGGAGCTCCTCAGAGGGAGCTCCTCAGTCAGGCTGTGTGTATTTGCCTTTCTCAAAGAAAAGGCTAAGCACGCTAAGCAGAACTCAGCAGGAGCTGGGAGGTGCAGCCTTGCAGAGAGACAAGATGCTGTCACTGCTCCTCGGCAACAACTTGGCTCGAGGAATGCGCCTTCTGACTGACTGAATTCCCAGCCCTGTGCCAGCCTGGCTGCACCACTGCACACTGTGCCGTCTTTGGCAGCCCACATTCCAAGTGGGAGAAGGCAGACAGGTGTTGCTGTGTCAGAATCCATTACGGTGAAGGGATGTTAAGCAGGCAGAACTGCAAACAGCATTCCTCACAGCTTCACCTTCATTGCCCCTGCTGTTACTCCGTACGTCTGAGTCTGATCTGTGCCACATGCCATGTCAAGCACTGAATACAGATATGGAGACCCCTCTGGCAAATCTGCACTTTAAATGGACTTCATTAAAGCTGCTGTTATGATTGAACCCTGCAGTAGATAGAAAGGAGCAGAAAGAGTCGGGTTTTACCTCTCCCCTTTCATTCTGGGGAAAGTAGCAGATGTTGTATTCATTGCGTCTTCAAAGCTTGGGTATAAAAAACACTAGGGGCATGGGAATGGTGTTATTAGATAAAGCATAGAATCATTCAGATTTGAAAAGACCTCTAGGATCATCAAGTTCCATCAGTAACCTAATGCTGCCCAGTCCACCACTAGCCATGTCCCCAAGTGCCACATCTACACATTTTTTAAACCACATCACCAGGTATGGTGACTCATCCACTTCCCTGGGCAACCTGTTCTGGTGCATGAGAACCCTTTCAGTGAAGAAAATTTTCCTAATATCCAATTTAAATGTCCCCTGGTGCAACTTGCAGCCATTTCCTCTCATCCTTTCGCTTGCTACAAAAAACAAACACCCATCTCGCTACAACCTCCTTTCAGCTAGTTGTAGAGAGCTATAAGGTCCAGTTTATCAAGAAACCTCTTTGTTTTGTGACACTTCAAACAGAAAGTGCCAGCTAAACAAGATACAGGCCTCCCAGAAGCATAAACAAGAATGTTTCTCCTTCCTGATGAGGAAGTACCAGCTGGGACAGCAGTTCTGTACTTCATGAATTATCTTTCTCACTGCTTGACACTTTTAATGTGTCTCATGAAGGCTGAGCACTCAAATTCCTTAAAAAGATGTTTCTGTAAGATCAGTCAAGCCCTTTAAGCACTTAAAACACACCAAGACGTAAATTGCACAGATTAGAGACTAAGCCATAAATGATTAATAAGCTTGTTCAGGAAATTCATCGTGCACTTAAAAGGCAATTTTTATAGCCTAATGTGTCAGTAGCCTGTACCAGCAAGCTCTTTCACTCAGCAGAATCAAAAAGGATTTAAAAGGATGGGGAACCAATTTTTTTCCAGGGTTTTCTTGCTTGCCTTTCACTAAATGACATAACAAAATCTATAAAATATTTTATCCTGTAAGAAATGTGTTGAGCTATTTTTAGACTGAAGACATTGAATCTTGCACTCACAAATCGTGTCGCAGATACAATTGTTCAAACAGAAAGATGTAATAAATGTATGTTATAACAATAGCAAAATTTAAAACAAACAGACTAACAGGCTTTGCTTCTGAGCTTAAAATGGATAGCACAATAATAGAAATTGTACTCGGCAAAGACTTAAAAAAATAAACTGAAGTTTCTCTTGCTCATTGCAGCTCTCTGCTGATTCTGTTACATGTGAAATACAGTCTAATTTCAGCAAGATTTCACTTTTCTGGTGGGAATTTATTTCTCCCCAACCCAGATTATAAATGTTATAATGTTCAGCAGGTGGCACCAGCTGCCCACGGCCAGTGCAGGCTCCAGAATGACACCAAGGTGTGCTGGTGTGTCTTGTCTGAAAATCTGAGTCACTTCCCAGAGCCAGGGAAGTGACAGCTCCAACTCTCAGGCCATCTCCAAAGGCACTGGAAAACACGCTCCTCACTGTAAGGGAAGTCCATTTTTTCCCTCTCTCTGTTGCCATCATGGGCTATGCTTTGTGTTCTTTCACATTCTTGTGCCTCACCTGTGCAGTTCCATAACTTGTGTGTACACAAGACACAGCTTTTGTCAGTGCTCTGCTAACCCAGCTGTCCACGGTGACCTGCAGTGCCAGAGCAGAGTGGGATCTGCTGGCAGGGAGGGCAAGGCTGGGCAAGGGACACTGGGCCACAGCACACTTTCACCTCCTCTGGTGGATACCCTGCATCCTCCTGCCCTCACGTTACTGGCCCCGCTGTGGGAGAACAAGTAGAAGAAATAAATTGCTGTTACCGGCTTTGTTACATTGCCAGCTCCTCAGTGCCCGTTGTACAAAAGCAGTGAGGAGCCCTGAGCCAGGAAGACACGGGGCACGGTATGGGGGAGTGACCTCAGTGGAGCAGAGCCCTTAAAAGAAAGGGTCATGTACTGCCAGCCTGGCTTTGCATATATTCGCAGTTGAAGTCCTGGTTTTGCAGTCTTCTGCACGTGATTATTTTCCACATGAGAAGAAGTCTATTACTTTTACTGTTCTGGACCAGGTTTATAGATAATACCAGTTAGACCTGGATTGTTATTATGCCAATGGGATGATTCCCAAAACAGGATGCACATACATAATTGTTTTCATGACCAAATTACAAATCTCCAGCCAGAATAATATCCCTGGCTAAACAATATATCACCCAGGCTCATTTGAGCTGCCCAGCTCATATTTCATTTTCGGACAGAACCAGCCAGAATGAAGGAGCCACAGCTTTCCCTGGAGAAACACACTCCAGACGTGCTTGAGCACAGACAGCAGGGGTAGATACAAGGCTTTTGCCCTATGATAGGCAGAGTCTGGATTTGGCTTTGCTTGGCAGGCTGAACAGTGCATGGATGGAGAGAAGGAACCCAGAGAAAACCAGTAGTACTTTGTCAAGTGAGTGCCAAAAGGGACAACAGCTTTAGTCAGGTCTTGACACAGAAGTCATTCTGTTAACATAAGGAGTAATGTTTTACTCTTACATAAGTGTTTTATGTTTTGCTGTGGATGCATAGAGAAAAGACATGGTGCACCTCCAACATTTGCTAACATTTAAGAGGGAATTTCACAGTGTTGAGAAACCTGAAGCCACAAGAAATTTAAGTTAGAGAGTAATCTTCAGTAAACCCTTTGATAGCTTGTTGATGTGCATTTCAATTGATATTTCAGATTGATTCCTTTGCATGTTCTCTACAGTTGAAAGAAAAGCGTTGGCAGTTTTTCATAACTCCCCACCTTTAAAAAGGGGTTGCCTTAGTTACCGTGGCCAGCTTGAGCGACAGCAAATTTAGTACTAATACATTTTCAAAGCTCTGCACCTTCTGTAAAATATCTGTGTCAAAATCAGCTACAACATATGCTTTTATCATAGTGTTAATAAGCACAGTGGTGATGTCTAGTCAAGTTAAATAAGCGGCCAAGATTGTCACAGGCCAGAACAATAGTCTTGGGTCATTACCTTAGTGACTGTCCTGCGTATATTGGGAGAAACAGGCTGTGGAATTTCCCTGTAACTGAAGATAAGGTTGGCTTCAAATGGCTCAGATACCTGGTGCTTGGAAGCAGCCTGCTGCAGTCAAGATTTTTTCCCCAGTAGGAAATTGATAAGTCTTAAGTTGTCCCCTTGACTGGTGAATCAGTATTTCTTCTGACGCTTCAGAAAATTGGAGGAAACAGTTATTCTTTAAAGGGTAACTACCATCCCTCATAAACAGAGTTAACAGTGGTCTCCAAGGCTATTGATTTATCCCGTTCTCAGGAGCACAGTATTTGAGTATTTGAGAACAGCTCAAATAGCTTATTTATGAAATTAACCAGCATGTGTTTCACTGCAGCCCCAGTGTTTTTCCTGCTCGATAGTTGCCACTTGCTGATGCTTCAAAACTTCATGGCTCTCTGAGTTTGAGGTAAATATCTCGAACTCAGAAAGAGTAATAATGTGAAGGAGGAAAACACTGTATTTACTTTTTATTATATCTTCTCCTTGTAGAAAAAGCAACCTTCTAAGTCTTCAAATTACTAAAAGAGCCTCCCTTTTTCTCAGAAGCTTCTGTTTTCATGGAAGGTCAGACTTTAGGGCTGAGTTTATCCATGTGAAGTTTCACCCCCTCGCTGAAATGGCATCCTGAAAATGTTTTACAAAGCTTTAAATGACAGTGGGGAAAAATAAATAACAAGTCAGCCTCAGCCTTTGGTCTCAGAACAAAACCAGTTGTGTTTCTACATGTAAATGTATCTCCTCATACATGTACCTATGCAAACTAACCACTGTGTGCTTTTTAATGTACGGTATCAAGAGGGCAGTACTCCTTCAGCTGCTAGATCCGTCACTTTCTGGACTTGCCTTCACAGCTTTACAAACAGAAATGCCCTCTGGGGTCAGCCCTCTTCTCCACTTGCTCCTGGTGGTGATAGGAGTTGCCATTTGGAGAGAGTATGAGCCCCGACATTTTCTGCACTCCTTTCTCCTCAGCCTTCCCCAGCCTCCACAGCTGTTGTGCCCATGATGTTAGGGAGTGCATATATGGGCCTTTTCTTGGAGAATTTACCTAATCCCTCTTTGGACCTGCTGATACCATCCGCTTTGCAACCTCCTCCAAGTTCTAAAGGTTTACTACCCACTGTGTAAAGAAGTACTGCCTGAAGCGTGTTTTATAATGATGTATCTTTGCAACATCCCCAGGAAGAAGAGCATATTCATCCTCATTTGACAGTAGGGAAAGATTAGGAGGGTTGTTTCCAAAAGTGCCTCTTAATAGATGTCTCATGCATGAGTTTGTCTAATGTGAGGCATCTGAGTTTTCAGATGCCTGAACTGATTTCTATCCCTGATCAGTCATGCACAATGATTAACATACAAATGAGGATCACTTGCAGTGTTGTTTGATTTATTGACTGACCCATAATTAAATACTAATTCCAGGGCAAAGCAGGGGCCAAACCTAGTTCTCCCAGACACGGTCAACTTCCTTTTCTTGGAAGTTTTTATCTGGCTCATCATTTGTTATCTTGTGCAGCCATTATCAAAAAGGGGCCACAATAAAAGCTGGCATCATTCACTGACGTTCCAGACTTATCCACTGAACAAAAAGTGGCATTTGCCTGATCGAAGGAAAACTGCAGTGGAAAACACAGTGTAGAACTGTACAATTACAGCCTGTCTGTCAAGGCACAAACGGAAACATATAGAATTAATATTGCTGCAGGGAAAAGCATCTCAAAAAGTGTCTTATGATTCCCTAGAAAACATATAATATGAGGAATGGCTGAGGGAGCTGGGTTTTAGTCTTAAGAAGAAGAGGCTCAGGGGAGATCTCATCGCTCTCTACAACTACCTGAAAGGAAATTGTGGTGAGGTGGGGGCTGGTCTCTTCTACCATGCCAGCAGTGAAAGGACCAGAGGAAATGGCCTCAAGCTGAGGCAGGGGAGATTCAGATTAAATACTAGAAAATTTTTTTTCACTGTTAGGGTGGTCAGGCATGGAAATAGGTTGCCTAGGAAGGTGGCGGAGTCATGATCCCCAGATGTGTTCAAGAGGCATCTGGATCTGGCACGGGGTGATGTGGTTTAGTGGTTTAGGGGTTACAGTGATAGTGTTGGGTTGATGGTTGGACTTGATGACCTTAAAGGTCTCTTACAACCTGGTGATTCTACGATTCTATGATTCAATGATTCTCTGGTTATCAGTATCTCAAAACCTGAAACCCCGCAACACCCCCATCAAGACCAAAAGAGGACGAGAGGAAAGTGCAAAAGAAGTAGGAAAGCAGCGAGCGTCCAGAACCAACAGGTTGCGCCTGCCCCGGGTCCTTCTACAGCAGCAGCGAGCGGCCACGGCGGGGCTGTAATTCCCGGGGAGCGGGGCTGTGATTAATTAATTCCCGGGAGCGGGGCTGTTAATTAATGCGGGGCGGCGGCGGGGCCGGCCCGGGCGGTGTCCCCGGCG
>VXAY01006082.1:262920-355957 GCA_013399855.1 Oxyruncus cristatus
ACCTGGCCGGGTACCTGGGGCTGAGCGGCAGCTGGGTGCTGCTGGCGCTGGCGCTCTGGCTCTGCTGGGGACGCAACCGCCGCGGGAAGCGCGACCGCCTGGCCGCCGCCTTCGCGCTGCTGGAGGACGAGCGGGAGGCGGTGTGCCGGGGCCTGGCCGCCCGGCACCTGCCGGCCTGGGTGAGTGGGGACCGGGGGGTGCTGCCCCGCATCCCGCCGGGAGCGGGGATGCTGCGGGTCCCGGCGGCGGCGGAGCTAGGGCAGAGAGCGGGGTGTCCCGTAGCGAGCAGCCGGAGTGGCAGTGATGCTACGGGCCGAGCAGTAGCGTCTCTGATTCTGAAGTCTTGCTCAGTAAAGCAAGGATTAAACTGGAGGTTGTCTTAGCCGAGGAGATGTGCGGTAAGGGGATTTGTGAAGCAGACTGCTGTATCGCGGGAGAAACCTCCCTTCAGGTATGTGCTGTTGCATTGCAGGTATTTTGCTGTCGAGGATGCTTATTTCCGACTTTGTCATCCAGGAGATTTTCTCCTCTTTAGTCCCATTTAAAAACAAAAGTCTATAAACATAATATTCTCTGCCTGCTAAAAACCAAATATTTATCTTTAAAGAGCCATCTATGGAAGGTGTGGAAAGCCAGCCCCTGTTTGTTGTTCACATTTGTTTCTAGCCACTCTAGGTTTTAAAGCGAAGAAGCTAGAAAATCTACCAGCACATTTTATTCCACATCATCGGTTATTTGTTGGGTAGCCGTGGTTGGCTAGTGGAAAGTATGATGAGGTGTTTGGGTTTTTTTTATTTCATCATCCTTTGCTGAGCATTTAAAAACCTGTCAGGGACTGGTAGGGAAATGCTTTTCTTGTAAGAAAGAGAATATCAAAGAGCTCTATTTGTAAGGAGTGTTGCATGGAGACATTTATAGTCAGCAAACTTTTATGTAGCCTACAGCACTTGGCTGTCCTTAGTTCTGTGGGAAACGAAGGCAGCTGGCAGTCCTGGGGAGGGAAGCCAGGGTCTCCTGGCAGAGCTGGTGCAGCTCCCTGCACATGTTCCCTCCCGCTGGGCACAGAAGCCTCTCTGAATGAGATTTTTGCTTGTTTGTATTGACAGAGCGTTTAAAACAACTCGCAGCATTAATGAGTGTCCTGCTGTCAGCTCTTGTCCTGATGCTGTGTTTTATCCTCAAGTGCCCTGGATCGTGGTAACCAGAAATTGAGTCTCTTAGTCACTGTTGAAAAATCACTCGCCCCCCCCAATGCACACAAACTCAAAAGTTCTACTAGGTTTTGTGGTTGAAAATGTCAGGCTTCATTAGTGTGGGAGCAGGCAGCTAAGGATTACTGATTGCCCTGTGGTCGGCCTTCACAAGGCTGCACAGAGAGCACTGTGTGCCCCAAGCACAGGAGAGGCTTGGGGAAACAACAGAGCCCATCGAGATGGTCAGAGGCTGCAGCACCTGGTGTGAGGAGAGGCAGACACAGCTGGGACTGTTCAGCCTCCTTCTGGGGAAGGGAAGGTTTAAGGGATATCTCACCTCTGTCTCCCACTGCCCAGCACTTGCTCACAGAGATGGTAGCGTGAGACTCCTTTCAGAGGTCTGATTCCTGACTTAGGAATTCTTGGAGCTGGCTGCCAGAAGGCAGGATAGGATGTAGGATCAAAGAATAAAGGGGCTGCACCATATGCTTTTAGTTTTATCTTTCATCCATGTTGCCATTCCTCCTCCTTTCCATTTCTATGTTCGTAATTTCATGAGTTGGTGTTTGCTTCCACACCATGCTTGTACGCAATGCATTTTTAACTCCTCTGTTTAATTCTCCTTCTATCTCCTTCCTCTGTTGATCTCTACTTCTCCCCTGTGCTGATCATGGAGGCTGATTCTCACCTGATGTGTATTGAGTTTATTCTTTGTGGTGTTGTCTTTTTTATCTTTCATTTTTGCCTTTCAGTGTTCATGAGCCTTTATTGAGAGAGCTCTAAAAATGTCCCTTGCATTCTTCTCTCCTGTCATGCAGAGGTGGGAGTAGAAATACAGTTCAGGCTAAGGGGAGCATGGGTTGGATTTGCAGAGTTGTAATGCTAGGAAAGGTTCTGGTGGTGAGAAGCAATGGCAGTGTCTTGTAAATCTTTGTCTCTTCATGTGCTCTGTAGTAAAATGAAGGGGATCCATCCAATGAAGAGTTAAGACCAATCATTAACTATGCTATAAGTTCAAAAGGGTTCTCCCTAAGAGCAGTGCAGTAGCTTCTTCAAATGTGACTTGAGTTCCGCTCAGTCCTGGTATCAGTTTTTAGGAGATATTCATATTGCAGCCTTTCCTTCAGGGGACATGCTGGGAGGGTTTCCCTAATCTACTCAACCATCTGTTTAGGGGAATTTTCAGGGTTATTTTGCAGCACCAGTTTCTTGGCTGAAAACAGCCAGTGAGTTTGGAATAGAAGGCATTCCTGTGCTAGACAGTGTATGTGGGCAGGCAGTGCTTCCTTAGGAAACCAGGCTGGAAATCTGCTCATGGCAAGCAGGGTGAGATCTGTGTCTTGGAGCCGTGAGACTTTCTGACTTTGGTTTGTTCAGCCTTTAGCATGACTTCTGTAAAAGCAGGCAGTGCCCAGAGCAGAGGTAGCCAGGCTTCCTCCTTCTTTCTGGCTCCCTGGGGTGGTGGCAATTTCTCCATGTTTCTTTTGCAGCTGTTCATAGTTTGAGAGGACCCAAATATGCTGGGTTCCTTACTGATGTTAAGGTGCTTTTACCAGGAGAAATACTACTGGGTTCAGAACTGTCCTTTTAAAACGTTGCCTTTTAATTCCTTGTTCGTGTAAAAGGCTTGTTTAGGCTTTTTTCTTTCTTTCTTTTTGCCCCGTCCCTTAAAAAACAAAGTACCCCCAAAAAAACCCAACAAAACCCAAACCAAAACAAACAAACAAGCAAAAAAACAAACCCAAACCTCGATGGGTAGATTCCTGTATTGTATTTGACCAGAATGGCACTGTTGTGTCAGACATGGGTTTTGTTACTGCTGTGATCCTCGGTGTGTCCTGCTCCAGGGCAAGGTGGAGCCATGCGGAAATTTCCACGTTTTCTTTACTTGCTAGTAATTGCCCCTTACCTTGTGTTCTTGATCTTCAAAGCTCATTTCAAATGCTAAGTAATTTCTGCAGCATTCCTTAAACTTTGGCAAGTAGTATGCCTGCTTTTGTAGGTGGGTAAGACTGATTTTGATAGTGTGACTTGCCCAAGGCTACAGGATTAAATCTTATTCTGTGTTAGTATTAACTTTGGAAGCTCCTGGTGTCTGATTCTGGGCTTAGGAGGAAGTGTTTTGGGCTTCTCTTACCTGTGCTGTACTGATGACAAACTCAAGGGGCAGGGCTCTCACCACTAAAAGGGGGCAGAAGAGAGTCTGAAACCCAGGGCATGTGGTTCGAAAGTATTGATCTGAGCATGGTTTTATTAGGACATATGAGGACAGAGTAAGTTCTTGGAATGAGTGGTTGGGTCAGGAAGAGAGCTTGGTGGTGTCACGGGGCTGAACTAGGCACATGACATGCTGACTAGCAGGAGATACACATTATGGGGATACCCTGTGGGTAGGAAAGGATTTGCTCAGTGGATAATATAGATGCAAAACCTGGATACCAAGCTCTGCTTCCTCTGCAGAACTGCCCATTTAGTTCTTCCCATGGAGTGGACCTGAACTTTGGTATTGGGAACCCACTGAAACTGGTGGCCTTTCATAATGGACAGAAAGCTGGTTTTCACCAGAGACATGTAGTCAGCTCATTTCTGTGGTGTTCACCTCCGCAAGCCCTGTTGTGTGAGCCCAGGGGCTCCTGGTGGTCCTTGGTACCAAGCTTTGAGCTACAGCAGTGCTGTTCCTTCCGTCTGTCAGAGGAAACTGAGGCACTGAGTGTCTGGGTAGGAGCTGGGCTGCAGTGGAAATGTACCTCAAATGGCTGCTAATGGTGTCACAGCAATCTGAGGTGTGACACAGTGCTGTGGGATTCATTGCGGTTGCTTTTGAAGTTTGCTGTGGGCTGTCTGGTTTGGGTGTCTGTGGCTCAAATAGTGAATTCAAATTTGCTTTTTCTTACAGTGGGTCTACCTGTTTCCTCCTTCTCATGGTTTTTGCCTTTCCCTGATGCTCCTTTGTGCTGTTCCAGCTCTCTTTAGCCACCAGCTTGCTTCTTGGTCACCTCTGGTAGTTGTATCTCTAAGAGCTTTGGCTCTAGCAAATAATCCCGGACAACTTCAGTAGTTTATAACGTGCTACGTTTCTCCCCTGGCTGTGACTTTATCGTTGGGATGTGGCAGCCTAACTGTTGTCCTGAGTCCTGGTCTGTCCTTCCTTTTGGGTTGCACCCTTCTCCTCACTGTAAGGTGTTTTGAAGAACAAGAGCACCATGCTATTTCCATCCCTGTTCTATCCTGCCTGTGGCTGATCCAGAGCTGTGGCACAAATGCTGCAGGACCTTGGCAGTTGAATTGGAGCTGAGCATCAGCTGTCTTCAGCCTACCCAGCATTTACGTGCCCCAGTGGAAGATCTTTTGGTGAAAGATGAAAGGCTGGCAAGTGAAGTGGAGATCCCCTGATTCACATGATCTACCTCACTGTAAACAGTCAGCAGCAGTTTATCAGTGTTGATTGTCCCTTCTGGTGCTGTGTTCTCTCTTTATCATACAAATAGACCTGGGTAGGCTGACATTTCAGTGAACTTGCATTGTCTTATTTAATGTAAAAGTTGCTATTAAGAGCATAAAATGAAAATGTTTTTAGAGATTATGGTAACATTACTTCGGGTTTTTTCATTGGACCAATTAGTTACTTGAGAGTGGCCTTATATTCGATTGTCCTGATGGTGATGAAGCAAGTCGTTACTTCAGGGAACTGGAGGGATTTTTGTAATGGACATATACACTTTTTGTTGGCATTTGATGTGTCTAACTTGGAAACTTGATGCATATGCAACTACTTCATTGTAATTTGTCCTCAGTATCTCAAAAAGCTCTGAGAGGTGAGAACACCAGACTGTTACAAATGATAGTGTATGCAAATAGGCTGGAACTCTTACAGTGCTTCTTTTCCCTGAAGCCATTGGCGCTGTGTTAGTGTTACTGGAGAAATGCTGCCACAACCAATAAACTGAGCTTCCTAAGCAGGTTCTTGTTTTCCAAAGTGCAGTGTCCTGGTTGAAGTGAGTGAGTACAGGAAACAGGTCTGACACAGCTCGTGATCTTGAAAGGAAGCAGGTTCTTGTGGCTTCCCAAGGCGTGACGAAGAGACGGATGAGAAACCTAATGCTGCTTTACATCATGAACAGGATGTGACATTTGCTTTAATCATATAAGTGTGCCCAGAGGCATATTGGTACATCAGTGCACATGGGTCCTTTTGCCTTTTGCTATTCTTAACTGTTTGTCTTCTATGATTTTTCAAGGAGGTAGTAAATTATAAAGGATGTATGTATGAAGGCAGAGGGATCTCAGCTTACTCTAAAGCTTGTTCCATGCTCCATGGTATCTTTTGCAAGTGTTGCAGTGTGCCCAAACAGATGGCACATGGCACTCACTTTATTCTTCTTTGCATCCAGGTTCACTTCCCTGATGTTGAACGAGTGGAGTGGCTGAACAAGGTGAGGAGCTCTGAACTCCAGTTTGAGGCCATCTGCTCTGAGCTGCAGCCCAGTGCAAACTCTGTGGGACAAGTCTGAGAAAGTTGTCACGTCACTACAATACAGCTCAATCCCATCAGTGTCTGTACTGAAGTATGGAGCCACTTAACTGTAGAGTTGAGGCTTTGGTGAGAGCCAGTGTGAGCCTGGTTGATGCAGGTCTGATGAATTTGACAACAACACTTCATTCTGAGATGAAAAAATGAAAGCGATTGTGTGAACGTGTGTGTGTATAGATGTGTGTATACAGATGTGTGTGTGTATTATTATTATTTTAGCAAAAGTAGTGGTATCCCTTCTTACCAGAGGAGAGCTCTAAGGCATATGCTTCCATCAGCAGGTGTAGTTAACCTCTCACTGGAACTGAAAACTTGGTGGAATTCAAAGCAAAACAGCCGAACTTGAAAATTAGAAGCCAGTGACTACCTTTTTTTCCTTCTTTTTTTTTTTTGGAAAACTTTATTTTTAATGTAAAAGCTCCTCTCACTCCTCCCTCAATAAACCTAACTCCAGGGAACTTGGTGACGCTTTAGAGTAATCAGGGACTGTTATGCTATAGAGACTTAACCCTGGGCCTCGTTGGCTCCTGTGGTTAGAACTAGTTAATAGACTGTATGGTGCTGATAACTCATCATTCAGTTCCTGAAACTGATTCCTGTTCTCAGGAACTGGGCTGGATCTTTCCACAAGGATGGTGTAAGTGCACAAATGTGACTTGGTATTTTAAAAGGACTGATATAAATAGCCAGGTGTTCTGTAATGGGTGTGTCTGTTTCTCAACAAGAGGTATCTTATGTAAGGAATCTCTAGTGGGTTTCTACTTTTGCTGTTCCCTAGGTCCTTGTCCAGGCTTGGCCGTACTTTGGAACAATCATGGAAAAAACATTTAAAGAAGTTCTTGAGCCGAAAATCAGAGCAAAGAATGTACATCTGAAAACATGCACGTTTACCAAGATCCACTTTGGTGAGAAGGTAGTGTGAGTCCTTTGTAACGCTTGTGGTTCTCTCTTTTCTGAAAGGTTCAGGGGCAAGGGCAGTCAGCTCTTTAATAGCTTTGTTCCTTCCTTGTGTTGACTTGAGCATCTTCACCGTGAAGGAAAGATCATACAGGAGAGACAGATGGCTATTCTCACTTGGTGTCAGTATCTTGGGACTGGAGACAGAAAGAAAAGGACCGTATCTGTATTTCTTTCTGTCACACCCTTGCAACAGGAGTTTTCAGTGCTTCCTAAGGCTTGCAGCATGGGCTACTTGCAACCAGCCCTGTATTTGAGGACTGCAAGGGCTGTTCCCTCTTTAAGGGAAAAAAACTAGTGTGGTTTACTCATGCTTTACGTGCCATTTTGCAAAGTCTTTAATGAGTGCTTCTGTACTCAGATTGATCAAAGTGAAGAGGACTTTTCACTTGGGCTTGATAGATATTAACTCTTGTCGTATCTTGTTTGTCTTTATTTCAGTGCCCTAGAATCAACGGAATAAAAGCCTACACCAAAGAAATCGGTAGAAGACAAGTTACCCTAGACCTGCAGATATGGTAACATTGTGTCATTGATTATGTAGATGGTTCTTAACTCACTGCCCGTTTCACACCTGTGTGTCATGCTGGACTGGACACGTGGTCCACTAAGATCAGCAGGAAGAGGTCCTTATCTTAGATCAGCCTAGAGTGATATGAGATAATCTGCCCCCAGCTGGATGTCCTCAATGCTTACAGAAGCCTCACAGTCAGAAAGCACCTGCACAGGTCTGGGTATTACCTGCTCTGGCTGATCGGTGCTGCCATGTGTATAAGAATGTGTCCTTTGGCTTTGCAACTGATGGCAGTAAGAACCCAAGTTTTGGAACTGTATTGCCTGTTCTGAAAGCTCTCAGGTATAGAGGTGCTCAGTCTGTCCAGCCCACTATGGTTTCTCCTTAGTCCAGCCTCTCCAGTTCTTCCAGAACTACTTGCACTATTTATTTTTTAATTCCTTCCTCTGGTTTAATCTTCTGGTTTTACTCACCATTTGTTCTGTGTGCCACCCAGCACATTTGCTTTTTTGATTACAGCTGTTCTCTGAGCAGAAAACTGCCTCTAGCCTTATCAACAGCAACAACAACAAAATTAGATAAAACATTTAATACCTCCCAGGCTGTTTTGAATGAGTTTGTGTGTTTTGTTAACATCAGAGCCATAGCAGAGCTAAACTCTCCTGGTTTAGCCTGGAGAATGGAGTTACAGGAGGAGTTACCAGATGAATGCTGCAGTAGCTCTATAAGTTTAGTGGGCGATTGAGCTGCCTAATTTTAAATGGCTTTTCATGGTAGTGCCAGGAAAAAACAGTGTGAAATTATGGAGTGTCTTGGCAGCAGCACGGAGGTCCTCAGAACTGTGCCTGCTGCTTAATGTGGCAGCGGCACAGCACCATCCCCAGCCCTGACAGAGCACCATCGCTCCCTGTAAAACACGATTGATTTTCAGCCAGGTGTTGTGCTTCAATGCTGGGAGCAAAGTACTTTTTGTAATAGCTGGGTCACTGTTAGGGCCTTTGGCAAATCAGTCATGCTTTCCATGTTGAGAGTGAGATCTGATGCCTTTTAGGCTCTGCAGAACATTGCTGTTCTCTGCTAAACTGCTTCTCCAGGCTGCTTCTCCGGCATACTAATTTTCACTGTCTTTTTAACAATCCTCTGCAGGGGGATTCTCCCGCCCCCACATTCCTGTTCCTTTGGCAGACCCATCATCATCTCCAAACTGTCCCTTTGTTCCTCATACTGATGATAACCTGACCTGAACTATCATCTGATAACCCAAATGTTTTCTGTATTCACACAGGAGTGTGCAATCTGCCTTGTCTCTCTGGTGGGTGTCTCTTCTCCAGGGCTGTGTTAAGGCCCCAGCTTCACTTGTGTTAACACATCAACATCAGTTTCTGCAGCTAAGCGGAGTTGTGCATTGTGCAGTGTCCACAGGAGGTAGTGTGTTACCTTCAGAAACATGAAGCAAATCAATGAGCAGTGGTGTTATTTACCTGCCTTTTCCTAGACTACCAAAGGAGCATTTTTTTTTTCTACTACTTAGAGGAGATGGAGTTGAGCTGCCCCGATATGAGGCTGCTGCACTTCACACTCTGTCACTGTGTGCTGGTGAGGTTTAGATGACTGTCTGTCTACAGAGCTGCATTCTGGCGTCACAGCTCTGGAGGAGAGTGACGTGCTGTGGGTGCCCGTGTGGCGCACAGTGCAGTGCTGGCACCACAGTGACCCTCCTCTCTTGGGTTAGCTTTCAGAGAAGTGTAGCTGCGTTGCAGTGGACATTAAGGGATTAACATGTCTGCATGTTGTGAACATGACTCCTTTGCCTTGGTGCTTGCTAGCTGTAATTTGTGGGAGTTCCCTTGCTGGTGAACCCACGAGAGTGTGCCCTTTGGCTGGGTCACCACTGCGTGCAGCGCTGACCAGGGCAGCTGCAGCAGGGAAGGCTGAGCAGCGACTTCACACAGGGTGCTGTTACCCTGGAGTTCAGCTGCCTTGGCAGCAGCTCTGACCCACTCCGGTGCTCAATTACCCTTTGGGTTAGGCAGTGTCTCGCATCCAGAAATCCCAGCATACTCTGTCAATGCTTTTTGCTTTCAGTCTCACAGCAGTACAGGAGGAGGGAATTTTTTTTTTTTCCCTCCAGTTTTATCAAGGAGGTAACTAGTTGCTGAAGCCTGGAGTCTTTGACTTGACGTGGGGAAAACACAGAAAAAGGGCAGGACTAGAAAAAAAACCTTTCCTTCTTAGCCTTCCTTTGTGGTTTGTATGGACCTCCTTTGTGTAGTTTGAATAACCACTTGTACATGTGGTTCATCCAGGGCTTTGTTTAGTCTGGGAGAGCATCTGACCTCCACAATGTGACTCAACGCTGAATGCTGGGGTTCAGTTCTGTGCCATGAGGAACTTGCTCTCTTTTAAATTCGCAGTGTGATATCACAAATTGAACCCTTTGCTTGGGAAGTGTGAAAAATAGCACGTAAAGGTCCCTTACTTGTATGGGCAGTAGCTGTGAGCAGAGCCAGGGATGCAGTAGGTCTGGTATTGCATGGAGTTACCAAAAGAACTTGAGAAGCTGCTTTAATTAAATCTGTTAACAACAGCTTACATGGTTGTACATCAGGAATTGGTATCTACAGGACCATCTTATTACAGTCTTGACTGTTCCACTCAAAAGGACTATACTTGAGTTTTTGGCCGGAAAACCAAGGCTTGGAGGTGGTACACAGGGAGGAGGCACACAGATCTTTTGGCAAAGGCAAGAAAGGAGGCTACAAGTCTTCTTTCAAAAACACTTTCTCCATCCCCGAGACGATACACTCGATTGGTGAATATTAAGTTATATAAATTTTGTCACAGCTTATAGGACTGAACAGGAATGTCGTGGTAACCACTGCTTACCCACAGGCCTTTCTACAAAAGTTGGTCATTTACCTGTGTGAAGGTCCTGGTGTCTGTATTCTGTACCTGTTTTCCACTGCAAATGTACCTGATCTACAGCTTTCATGTAACACATAAGAAAATATCAGAGTTCTTGCAGTGGCAAAGTGAGATCCCTGCCAGACTGAGATTTGAAATCCCCAGATCTGAAATGAGAGATCCCAGCTGGAAATAAACTGGTAGTACTCTGGTATCTCCAAACAATTTGCCCTAGATCTAAATCATGAATCTAGTGTCCCCTGAGCATAGGGAGCTGACAGTTGCATTCTCCAAATAAATTGATGTCAGAGCATTCCAGAAACATTCTCAAAACTGCATTTTCCAAAATGAGAATTTTGCAAGTGCAACCACTTGACTTCCTACAGCTGCTTTTCATCCCACTTTCTGCAGTTGCCTGAGCTGCTGTATAGCCATATAATCATTGGATATAATGATGGAGTTTCAAAGTATTTGACAGCAGTACTATCTTGAAATATCTTGAAATACAATTTCTTCCTATTCCATTAATATGATTTTACTCATAATCATTTTGCATTGAAAATGTGCTGAATTTTCCATCATCTTCTGTGGCAGTTACAGCAACTGAGAAGTCATAGAAGAATAGTGTAATAATTAATATGTATAAAAATGTATTAATTGCGATTTACTCTCTCTGGACTTCCTAATTGGCAAGTTTTCAAAGCTGGAAAGACAGTCTGCCTGGAGAAAGAAGTGAAAAGATGTGTGCAACAATACTTTGAGCTTTACTGGAGTTTGGGCTAAGTAAGTTTGTAGGCTCTTACAGGAAAGTAAAAGCTTTTTGGAAACTTGTCAGTCTTCAGCAGAAAAGGGAGTTTTCTGGATAGGGATGGATAGGGAAAGAGGAAAGGTAGAGGTGATCTGTTTTTCCTCATACCCTGTGTTACCTGGTCACGTTTTCTTGTCCCTATTATTTGTGGAATACTGCGTGTTCATCTCCCGAGTCCAAAGTCAGGCAGACTAGGCACAGTCTGCGTTGCAAAGCACCTGAGAATGCTGGGCCAAAGGGGGCTTTTAGCATGGGGGGCCATGAGAAGGTGTGGCCCGTGGGCAGTTGTCTTATTGCACTTACCTTTTCTAAAGGGATATACAGACACCCACGTTAATTCAGCTTGTCAGCATGTGCTCTTGTAGCAACCCTGCCTTCAGCCAGTGGGTTACCTTTGGATCATAAGCACCAGGCCCAGCTTTTCCACCCAACAGATGTGTATGTGCACCTGGACAAGCCGCTCATCCGCAGCACAGGCATATCTGCATCACCTTGTGCAGCAGGTGATTTAGGAGAGAAATGGGTGGTTATTCCACCCTTCGCAGGTGGGTAAAGCATGGTCCTGTGTAGGGTGGAGGGCCTTGACCCTACACACTTTGAAGTGTCAAGACTTGAGTTTGGCTCAGGTGTGCTGTCTCTGAGGGAGGACAGCAGAGAGCTCGGATAGGGTACACCGAGCAGAGGAGCAGATGGAAGCACAAACAGCTGGGACTGGAAATGAGGAATAAAACTACTTAAAGGAGTGCATCCTTCATACTAAGCACCTTGGTGTGGGGCTGATGCCTGTATGAGGCCAATTTAAGGATAATTAAAGAGGCAGGCCCTGTTAAGACTTCTCCAACACCCAGACTCTAAAACATGGTGACAGCTATTGGAGTGTTACTGGAGAAAAGAGACATCTAAGGCTGGGTAGGAAGAGTTTTTGACTGTGTGGAAAGGCATAAAGACTGTAAATTGAAACACCACAGCTCTTACTTGTTGTGTTGGACACTGGCAACAGCTGAATTAAATCCTCTTGGATTAATTACTGCAAATTGAGGGACCCGTTTTGGCTTCTCATTTAGAATTTTATTGTAACAATGCTCTATTAGCATCCAGTGTAATGAGCTGAAAGATAATGTCAAAATTGTAGAAGTTAACAAATGTAAAATAAGTTTAATTATGTGACTAGCTTTTAAGAAGGATTGTGTTAATTTTGTCATGGCTTGTGAGGTCGGTTATTTAAAAGGTGAGAATGCTCCATCATTAAAGGCTTTAATCTCTGTGTTATGTGCTCTTAAAATTCTGTTAAGTGACTATCTATAAACAAATATACAAAGAACTTCACTTGCAAAAATGAGGACAAATTCACAGGGTTGCACATTCTTGGCAGGGTTTTTTTGGGGTGGGAGGGAATCTGTCTATGTGCAAATTACAGCGTGAATTTGTGGCAACTGCAACACTATTTACCTGCATAGATGTGGTCAGAGCAGAAATCTTATCCTTTTCCTTTGATTATGGGGCGAAATTATGCATGCAGGAGGCAAGCACAGCACATTCACTGTGCTGCTGAACCTTTACACCCTGCTTTAGCTGAGAGTGTTTGTGTGTCTGCAACCAGAGCTATTTCTCAGAGGGCTGAAAGGGAATTTGGTAGCTCCCTTCAGTTGTTTTCTGCCAGAGGCATCAACAGCTCTGCTATGTTCTTCTCCTTGGGGAGTGGCTGTCAGTTTCTGCATAAGGTGATGTTTGTACTTTAATAAAAGTCTCTGGTGGTTTCCAAATTGCCAAAATACCGCATTTGGCATTCGCTTTATTTAAAGCCTGATGTTCTCCATGGCAACTGACCAAAATCTGATCTAAGTCATTGTCTTTGAATTCAGCCTCAAGGAAACCAGGTTATTTTTAGTGATAAATTTGTCCTTCAAGTGGATTTTTGGGTTGTGGGTAAGGGTGACCTGTGGGCTCTTTGGGTGTGGGCAAGGTGGGAACCCTGTAAGTAAGCAATAGCAGGTCAGCTCTGCACCTGGGAGCTGGGTCACCAGGTTGTGGGATGGGATCGGGCCTTCGGCAGAGAAGGGAGCAAGAGGGCAATTGCTTTGATTTGAATTTTGAATGAGCTTGTTGATCCACTCCTTGCAGCGAGCTCACCTCAGCCGACCACCAGTCTTACGAATAGAAAAGTAACCTTGAAATACAGATATTGCTTTGATGTTTTACAGGTAGATCAGTATCCTAGCTGACTGCAGGGATTCTCTTGCGCAGATCTGACCCTTGTTCAACTTTCCCTTTTCAGTCACTTGAAAATCCATCTCTGCCTGCGGGGTTATGTTGTCAATCCTTAAACTGATTTCGTTTATAATCTGTACAGCCCCAGATTTCTCATGGAGCTATTGCAAACTGTGGAATAACGTGAGAATTGTCTTTCAGTTACGTAGGAGACTGTGAGATTCACATGGACATATCGAAATTTAATCTTGGCGTGAAAGGTGTCCAGGTACGTACCGTGCTGACGTTGTCTGTTCAAGGCTGTGTGGGGCAGGAGGCAGCACGTCCCAGTGGGGAGGTCATGGGCTTGGAACTATTGGCTTTATCTCCTTGTGTTTTGGCTGGGGAAACGGTGCCTTCCATGGAAAGCCCCTAAATACCACTTTTAAGCTTTGTAGTGTGACTCTTAAACAGGGTCAGTGCTAGAGCATTGAGTCTGTGTGGGGCAGCTTCTGCCACTGGAATTCAGAGGAGCTCCATGTTGGTGGAGAACTTCAGAAGAACCAGGATGTTCATAAACTGGTGTAGATTAAACCAACAACCTGTTCTTACAATGTTGAAAGCTAGTAGGCAGAGCCCTCCATTCTATGGCAGGATTGCAGAGACCACAAACATAGCAATCATCACCTGGTACCAGTAGCAATGGTTTGGTGGGAGGAGGTTTTTGTTGTTATTAAATTCTAAATAAAATACGCTTCAAGCAGGATTTTTAAAATTACCTCCATCTCTGAAAAGCTCACAATTTTGAAACTGCATCCTGAGAATACCTTAACACGCAGCTTTCCTTGTTCTGTTCTGTTTGCAGTTGTATATTACGTTGCGGGTGATCCTGGAACCTCTTCTAACTGATGCACCTTTTGTTGGAGCAGTGACCTTGTTTTTTATGCAGAAACCGGTGAGTCAGCAGTGAACTGCTCTCTGCAACCTTCTTGCTTCGTGATCTGTCTCAGAGCTTGGACAGGTCTTCAGTGAGTGACATGAGCTGTCCATCACTGGTAACCCAGACTGCATCACTGTGAATGCCTCCTGGTGCAGGTGCTTGAATAACAAATGCCTCATTGTTCAGTGCTCCTCTTGAACTCCAGGAGGACCTGAGTTAATTTGCCCCATACCTTTGTGGTAGTGCTGAAAAAGTTACCTGCTTCACTCTCAGAATGGGAGTGCTGCCACCCTCCTTCTGGTGACAGCACAGTTTCCTAGGCCTTTGCCGCAAGATTCCTGGCTGGTGGATATTCCCATTCGTAGATTTTAAACGCAGTCATCTTGCAGACCATTCAACCGTGGTTGCCTTTTGAAAGCTTGCCTCTTTAAGGTCATGTGCCTTGTAGTGAATTGTAGTTTAACAAAATATGAGAAACCTTCTAGTCCTGTAAGGACCAGTTAATTATCTTATGGCACACAGCTTTGCTTGTGGGTTCTGCTCTGCTTGAGTTCATGGGAGTCATACATGTTTGATCTCGGATGAGGTGTTCTTGTGTTTAGATTTAGTAGCACTATTTTAGCACATGAGAAAAGCCTCTTTTTGTTTATTGTGAGAGTAGGGATACAGACACCCCCCTGCCTCAGGGTATAGGCCAACCTCTAAGTGAAAGGATGAGGAAACAACTTCAAAGTCTAGGTAGAGTTGTTGAATTTCCTGCATGACCTCAGGGCATCTGCCAGTGGCTATTGCTAAGGGCTGAATGCTACCTTTCCTTGTGCTTGCAGGTTGAGTCCCAGTGATACCCTCATTTCAGGATGGCAGATAAAATAAATAAGGGAATTGATACCAGCTATTGGTTTTACTGTACAGATGCAGTCAATTACTGGTGCAGGTTTTCCTTTCTTTTAACAACTGGCTTTGTTTTAGAATAATTTCCCCTTTAAATTCTACATTTGTTTTGAAATAAATTTTAATAGTCCTGTAAATTTTTTCTCCCTGATCTTGTTGTAGCATTTGGAAATCAACTGGGCAGGCATGAGCAACCTCCTGGATGTCCCAGGGATTAAGTGAGTGTCTACTTTGCTTCGCTTTATTCATATTCTAAAAGCCTTTAGAAACTGGGTCTTCAGTAATCTTCAAAGCTGTTCTCAAGAACGTTGTGTAAAAGGTTGTGTTGTGTGCGTTGTGCTGGATACTCATCCCATAGTATGTGGCTGTGGAGTTTGCAAAACCTGAGGAGGGTGCTTTTTACATTCCGTCAAAACTGCTTCAATCGCTTCATCTCATTTAGGATGGAAATAGTAAATCCCTCAAACGACAATGATTTAATGGTGAGGAATAGTTGCAGTCCCCCTGACAAACTGAAATGCAATCCATGATAAAGAAAACTGCATCAGATTTATAGGGGGAAATGTTCTCTTTTCATGTAATCTGCTCACCCTTTAGGTTATTCAGGAAATGTAGCTCTTCTGCAATGCTTCCTGGATTGGTGTTGCACATAAAACTTGCACAGCAAGGATGAAAATCTTAGTGGTTTTCAGTACTGTAAGTTTCAAACTGTTTCACCAGATTGGGGATTAACTTTGTTTTTGTTCCTTAGTGTAAGGAGAAAATTCTGTTACATAAGATCAAAATATATTTGATTACTCAGCCTTTGCCTTTCTCCCTTCCAATGCAAATGCAGACAGTTCTGTTCCCCACTGTTCTTCTGCAGCTCATGGTTTGCAGACTCACAGGAAGTGTCTGGCTACTTTAGGTGCCAGTTTATGCATTAAAGGGCCTCTGAAGACTTTTGATTTTGAGTGAGAAGCAGCTTTCTTTTTCTCTTAATGTGAGGCCAGAGTGGCCTTTTGCCCTGAAGTTTGGCCTGAGAACTCCAGATTTTATCAGAGGAATTAATCTGTTCTTTTCCAACTTAGTTTCCCTAATCAGGGAGAAATTATGTAGGTGTTCCAACCTACAGCCTCTCATTAAGTGCAAATTTGGTGTCCTAAATTTTCGCTCCCTGGTTCTCTCACAGGGATTTGAACACAGAAATCTTTGCTTGTTCATGAGCCCTGCAATGAGAGCTGGGAGCAAAACTTGCCTGACCATGAAGGGGCTGAAGTACAGGTTTAACAAGAGCCCTCCCTTTCAAATGGATTGGGCTTACTTAGGAGAGTGAAGAAACTGGATGCAGCTGTCTGTCCTCATGTACAACCCGTGTTTAGTTGGGTGCACCCTGAATACTTGAGAGAAGGGACAAATTCTGTGACATTCCTGTGGGTTTTTTTTTTTACAG
Source organism: Oxyruncus cristatus (assembly GCA_013399855.1). Taxonomy (NCBI): domain Eukaryota; kingdom Metazoa; phylum Chordata; class Aves; order Passeriformes; family Cotingidae; genus Oxyruncus; species Oxyruncus cristatus. The sequence goes on from VXAY01006082.1 coordinate 279,278, forward strand.
GAAAGCCAACAGCCTGACCAAGGCTCCTGGTTTAACATTTGGAGTAGGAAACTACTTTTCTTATGTGTGAATCCAGCCTCCTCTGTGGATTGTGGCACTTTTGTTACACAGTCTTGCCCTGATAAGCAGTCTTATAAGCACTAGATTTATCAAGAAGATGAAAGTCTTCCGGATACTGGCTGCTCTTGGGTTTTCCTCATAATATTGTCTTTTGCTCATGAGAAGTGGTAGTGGTATGTTGAAATCCTCGCATTAATCACGTGGGGAGTACTGGACATCTGTGATTAGCCATGTATTTCTTGCTCAGGCAAAATAGTTCACGTTAGTTTTCCCTGCCATACAAAGAGAGCAATTGTAAAGAAAAGATTTAAAACAAGAAGCTAAAAATGTGTAAGTTGTAATTAGGCTGGAAGGTTCCCTGAACTCCAAGACGGTACCTTTAATTCAGCCAATGTGATCTCCAATTACTTGAACAAAAATTTTCCTTCTTAGCGCAAAATATTTCAAGATACAGAATTTTATCTTTTGCTTGGTCTTCTATTAAACTAAATGAGCTTGGGGCTTTTGTTTATTTGGGGATTGGCGGGGATTTTTTGTTTGTTTTTTTTTGTTTGTTTGGTTGGTTTTTTTTGTTTTACATGGCTGGCTTCTATTTCCCTTTTACAGTAAGGTGTCAGCATGTGACCAGGAGCAGGCAGCAGTGTGCTCTCAGGCCATGATCCAAGTCTTAAAAACTACCTCGAGGCCTTGAGCCCCCTGAGAAATGGTGAAACTTCCTGATTCCCTCCTCACCTTGCCCATCCCAGAAGGCACATGAGTTTCCCTTGTTTGGGTGTGTGAATGATGTCACACAGCCTAAGCTCCCATTCATCATTTACAACCTGCTAGAGCCAAATTGTATCACTAAATTGAAGTTGAGTGGCCACTCTGCAACTCTTTTGTAGAATCATTTAGGTTGGAAAAGACTTTTAGAGATCATCAAGTTCAACCATTAACCTAACGCTGCCAAGCCCACCACTAAACCATGTGCCCAAGCACTGCTTTTACAGGTCTTTTAAATACTTCCAGGGATCGGGACTCAACCATTTCCCCCCCGTTGGCCTGTTCTAATGCTTGACACCCTTTGGGGGATTGTGGGCAGTATCGCTCACTTTGCAGTGCCCAGTTGCTTTTGCTGTGCCTCATTCTTTCGCTCTAACCGAGTTGTGATGGATTGTGGAAACTTAGGTTGCCTTTTCCCCCCCACCTGCAGTGTGATGTCAGACTCGTTAATTCAAGACTTCATTGCTGCGCGGCTGGTTCTGCCGAACAGGATCACAGTGCCTTTGAGAAAGAACATGAACATTGCCCACTTGAGGTTCCCTATCCCCCAGGTGAGGTGTTTTTTCAGTGAGAGTTTATCTTCCTGAGGGTGCAGTTGCCACCACGTGGGTGCTTGCAAGCTTAGTGACTTAGTATCCTGCATCAGCTCTTTCGACTTGAATTACGGGCTTTTTGTAGGTGGTATTTCAGAAAAATAACAGTAGATGTTGGAGAGTTCATAATTTAGGAGGGGGGAACACAGACACTGGGGATTCCTACCCTCTCTATACGGCGTAAGGAGTCTGTTTAGACTCTGAACTCATTTACCAATTAAACCTTTAGTCTCTGACTGAAGATCTGTGGTATACTCAAATGAGAGGATAAATACATGAACAATGAATGTCAAGCTATTTAAAATTTTTACTAGTGCTGAAAGAGTGTAAATAGGGAACTGGGAGGGTGACATCTCTTTGTTACAGAAAAATAATGGGGAGAAAACCCAAATCTCCTAAGCACTTGACATATCCGGGTCTTCAATCTCCTTTGTCCATCCAATACCTAATAATCTTATTAATGAGGATAAATATAAATGAGTGACAAAAGTATGCTCCCTATTGCAAACATGCATCACCAAACTGAAGCTGAATGGCCACTGTGCAATAAAATAAGTCCCTGGCAATGGGTGCTTAATTCCTTCTTCAGTCACTGGGAATTGATCCTTACACTTGATTTGACTGTGGCTATAATGCTGTGTGCATATTTATGCTTCTGATTTAAAAATAAATTGAATGTTATTTCCTACACAGTTATCTAGATTGCCTTGTGCATCTGCTTAAGGGTTTTTTCCCCTCTAGGTAAATGGTGGGAAAAGTGTTTTAATACAGCTGTCACTGGAAATGTACGGCATCAAACTATGTGTCTTGGCAGAACTGTCACAGTGACTGCCCTTGCTGCCTGAAATAACTAGTTTTAGGAGGCAGCATATTATAATTATCCAACGATTGCATTTTCATGACCGATTCTGTATCTTATTTTATTCAGGGGGTGGTAAGGGTTCATCTGCTAGAGGCTGAAAACCTTGTCCAGAAAGACAGTTTCCTGGGTGCAATCAGGGGGAAGTCTGATCCGTACGCTCTCCTTCGCGTTGGCACAGTGCAGTATCGAAGCAAGACAGTTTCCCGAGATCTTAATCCCATTTGGAACGAGACATTTGAGGTACTGAATCTTTTGATCTCTCCATCTGTAGGATGCACAGCTGTTCACATCCCTGTGCTTGGAGGACCTTCTCTTGTCTGACCCCACTGGAGCAGGCGGACTTCCTTGTTACTTGGTTGAGGCATTTCTGTCCCTTAAACAAGTTCAGATTTACATTGTAAACTTGAAATGTCATTCGGGTTGATCTGATCTACATGTGTGGGTTTTTGGAGGAGGTGCAAAGCCCTGATTTAAATATCAATCAGTGCAACTGTAGGCTGCTCTAGCATTGGTTCCTCTCCACTTATAAGGGATACCAGTTTGAGGAGTTTAACTTGTAGTTCAAAAATAAGCAAACTGAATTTGAAATATTTTCACCTATAATCAATTGTATTTGTTACACAATTAGCCACAAAATAGCAGAGAAGGTCCTTTGTGTGTTATACAACTGTGCAGTGTCGTGCTCTTGTCCACAGCTCTTTGGTTTTAATCAATACCTCTTTCTCCTCCAGTTTGTTGTTCATGAAGTACCTGGTCAGGACTTAGAAGTGGACTTGTATGATGAAGATCCAGATAAAGATGACTTTATGGGCAGGTAAATTAGCATGACCTTTGCTCAGGGTCCAGTAGCCTCTGCTACAGGACACCTGGCTTATTTATATTGGTAATTTAATATTGTTGGAAGCCATTCCCTTTGCCCGGATATTGATACCAAGTTTTTAGTTTGTAGTGCAACTAACTTTGAGCAAGGTAGAGAGTGGCCCACACTGCTGCAGGGAATCCTGTAAAGCCATTAGAAGTGATGGGTATTACATGACTTGAGATTTAAGTATTTCAAGGGGGAGATTTCAGAAGTGTGAGTGCATTCTGGTGCATTCCTCCACCCAGGCAATGTGGAGAAGTTGTTGTTTGAAGCAGACTTGAGTGTGGGCTCTTATGGTGGTGATTTCTTTTCTCCCCAATGCCAGTATGCTGTATGCCTCAATATACAGTAAAATGTTTGCTTTCTGCCTTTCAGCTTGCTTATAGGCCTAGTGGATGTGATGAATGACAGAACTGTTGATGAGGTAAAGATCGCAGCTTATTTCTAAATGTGTTGGTGGTGTATGTGCTTGCATGTGCTCATTTGTGCTCCCCCTCTGCTACTGCAGTATTTCTGTGTGCTTAAAGCTACCTTGCACACTTGCACAGTGGTATTTTCACAGAAAGAACAGAAAACTTACAAAGTAGCCATTGCAATAATTTTTACAACTAAGCTGGTAACCCCAGACAGCCCTGAAGTTACACTGAGCCAGCAGTGGGGTATCTTGTGTTTATATCTTGTGTCCCGTATGTACCAAATGTTTCGTACAAGGCCTCGCATAAGGTTTGGTGAAGCAGTCTGATTGCTGAGGGGAGAAATGGTCTGATCTTATGGTGGTTCATCCTGCAACCCCACACTCTGCAAACAATGTCAGGGTGCCTGTCCTGTGCTGCTGCTGGTTGGAAATATCCGTGTGCTTTGCCTGCATGTGGGTATCTTATTTTCATTTTTCTCTGGCTTGTGTTTGTAAGTAGATGGACGTGCTAAAATCTAAGTGTCAAAAGTGCAATCTAAAGCCCTTAGAATACAACTCATGTTGTCTAATGTACATAAGTCTCAGAGACTGCCACACATGTATAAAAATTATCCTGCCTCACAGTTCTCAGGTTAACCTTTGTTGTCTCTGTTTAGTGGTTTCCCTTAAGCAAGACAACAAGCGGACACTTGCATTTAAAACTGGAGTGGCTTTCACTAGTAAACGACCAAGAAAAGCTACATGAGGTGAGTATATTTGCTTAAAGGATTCAGGTACTCTGATCCCTGTCCAGTGATCAACAAAGGAGTGTGTAAAATTAGGAACCCCAGGCAAGTTTACGGGAGTTTATTTTTGTCTGGCAAAGTTTTGGTGTGATTCCCTCCCTGCCGCTCCTACAGAGGAAGGGCATTTTCTTGCCCCAGGTCCCGTGGTAATTCGGAAGTAACTCAAATCTGGCAGCTCTTTTTGCTTGAATTGGCAAACCTTTGTTTGACTCACTGCAAAATAGCTTCTCACAGGTCCCTTCTTTGAGAGTTTTTCTCCTCCCTCTTCATCTTGGATCTGCGTAGGACCCCAGGCCCCTGAAATAACCTGCACTAGTTATAGACAAATACCCAGAACTGGTGCTTGGTAGGCCCATATTTCCAAACTGTTGCTTGTCCAGCAGAGCTGTTTGGATAAAGCCCATCTCCCAAGGATGCTGTTTCTTCAAAACTAACCAAAACCACTGGAGTTCCACTGAAGTGTATAATATTGTTTCCAAGCTTTGTTCTGCTGATACTGGATTGATGCTGATATATGTGGTTGAGCATGTTTTCAGGTGTCTTGCTGCACTGGGAAACCCAGCCAGTTCTGCACTGAGGGATTGATGAGCATTAAGGCCAGGGAATTGAAGAGACTTACACGTCTTACTGGTCTGCTTAGAACTGTCATGCTCTGTTGGCTTCTGCTCCCCTAAATTGCAAGTTTGAGGAGAAATGCAGAGAGCTGCATAACCTTCAGAAACTGCCCTTTGAATTTTGTTATATTTTACATTGTTCTTGGTGGGTGATCATGCCAACTTTGTATTTTGTTTTGTCTTGTCTTTCCCGGCCTTTGCAGGATAAGAAGGGTCTGTCTACAGCAATCCTGATAGTCTACTTGGACAGTGCCTTCAACCTTCCAGTAAGTACAAACCACACGCAGCAGCCTTCACTCCTGACCCTCTCTTTTTAAGACCACAAACTTACTATTTTAAATACTCTTTTACTAATTCAGAAAAACCACTTTGAGTATTCGAATGGTGAATGTGGAGCAAAGAAGATCAAAAATAACAAGTACCTCAAGGTAAAGTTTGTTTTTCTCTGATGCTTGCAAAACAATGTTCCGGATTATGGGGCATTGTAGCAACTGAAACTGGCTGTGGTTAAAGAGAAATAGCCCCTCCACTGCCAGAATCTAAGTGATCAGGGGTTCAAAGTAGTCATTGAAAGTCCATCCCTGCCCCAGTGAAAGTCTAGGAGATCCAAGTGAGAATGCAACACAGAAATTTTTGATTGTGTATGTGGTTGCCTATACTTTTATGCTTTGGACAGAGAGTCTGCAGACATCAGATTAGGTCATGATAACCCTTCTGCTGTTGCAGAGATTCTTCACATGCTGAGCTGTTCCAGCTTGACATTGGGGCAGAAGAAATATGCTTGTTTGTGGTAACCCTCCTGCTCACTGGAGACCTGACCACCAAATTCTTCCCTCCTTGTTTTTAGAGGGATTTAGAAGCCCCTGTCACTCCTGCCTCCTCTCTCATAGCTTCTGTTTACTTTTCCCCCAAATACTGTATTTTGCTACTGTGATGTAAATGGTGGGTATAGGGAAGAATGTCTTTCTCCTTTTTTTCTTGAACAAGTTACACACAATCACAGCTCTGAGCTATGGATAAAGCTTCCCATTCTGTCCAAATAGCTCCCCTCCTAAGCACCATCTTTACAACTGAGTTGAGTTACTAGCACTTAATGCTGAACCTCACTGTGAGTGCTTTGTATGCAGTGTTGTGCCAAGACCAGTTCCTCAGCCTTGACTTCTGTAGCATTAGTGCAGAGAAGCACAGTACAAGCGGTTCAGTATCGTTGCTTCTGGAGAAGAATTGTTACTTGGTGGCAAAGACTTGCTTCTGTCTGCGTGTCCTGAGCCTTGGAAACCAATTTGGAAAGTCCTGTTTCATTCAGGAATGATGAAAACTTCCCACTGAGCCTTCAACTCTCTTCTCTGTTTCCTCCCAGGCTTCTGATGATTTTTTTTAACTGCTCACCTGTTGAAACCTAAGTACATAAAATTTTGACTTAAATGTGTATTCTTGATGGTAAATATTGTGCTGTGTTATGGCTGGAGGCTGTCCTGTGCACTACACTCTGCAGATGTCCTACATCTGAAAAATATTGTCAGCTTTCCAGCAACTTAAGTAACAGTAGTGGTGTGATACTGCTCTCTGTAAACTATAAATTTCTCAATTCTTTTTCTGATTTCTTTTTTCCTTGTATTAAATGACAGAAGATGGAACGAGAACCTTCCTCGTTTGTTCTTCTCACAGTTGGAAACAAGACTCAGAAGAGCAAGGTGACGCTGTTTTAACTCTTTTGCTTTCCTTAAATACTCTCTATTTTGTGGGTGACTATTTCCAAGTAGCTTCTAGGAAGGGAAGGACTTCTTGTGAAGCTGATGTGAAGAGCTGTAGTTATGGTGAGAGCTGCAGAGCCTGGGAGTTGGGGGTCAGTCAGCACATGGAACCACTGCATCACTGAGTTGTGGTGGTTAGTGGCTGTCTGACCAGCTGCTGTACAGATGTGTGGTTTTGTGCTCATTGCCACAAGGTCATATTGGTCAGGACACTCTAGTTCTATAAGGGTTGAAGAGAAAAAAATGATAGGTCTCAAATCTGGCTCATGCTTTCTCAGAGCAGGGTGTCGTTTGCATCAATCTGGCCTTTGTTTCCCCATCAGAGTCTTTCCTGGCTCCTCCTGTGTATCACAGTTTTACTGATTTTTTTTTTTTTTTTTCTTTTTCTTCTTTTTTCACCTGTACCACATGTATCTGGGTCTCCTCCCAGATAAACTTTCATTTTCAGTTCCTTTTTCATTATTTAAAAATTACTTTTGACTGATGAGTACGAGCAACAGCTGAGCTCTGCCCTCCCAGTAGCTGCTGCGTTTGCTGTCCTGCAGCTGGATGCAGATGAGGGCAGCCCTGTGTTCTTTTGGACACCCAACAAATAGAAATGAATCCTCTTGGCTGCGCATGGGCGTGTAGGACTGACACCTGTTTTCCTTTGTTTCTTCCACCTGCTCCACCCAGGAATTGGGTTCTACTTGCATTTTTACCTTTTTTGGCTTTCCCTCTCCCTACCACATCACTTGCCTCTCCTCAGCTAGGTAAGACTTCCAGCCTTTCCCTGCTCCTTTCCCCTTGCTGCCAGCAGTTGTGGCCTGGCGGAGACAGCTGGTTTATGGAGCAGCCACAGCCCCCACGGATGCTTTCCATGCTCTTTCATCCTTGAAGTGGATGGTACTTAAGCTGTGCCATCCTACTCTTCCCACAAGCTCTACACCCCTGAAACTGTCCCTCTAGCTTTCCTGCCCTTCCCTGTCAGCTCACTGTGGCTTTGGGAGCTGGCTCTGGGTGCCTGCAGGCTGGAAGCAGCACTCTGGATCTCCGTGGGTGGAGAGGTGGGAGGGAGGGAGCGGTGCCTTGCTGCAGGTGAGGCAGGCTGCTGGTCCAGGCAGCGCTGGCAGGGGCCAACTGCAGCTCACCAGACTTGTTCTTTGGCATTTCCACATCCCGCAGAACTTGTTCTGGTTTTGCCAGAGACTTTGCTTCCGCACACTTCTGACCTGGAATTTCCACTCTCTCCATACAGCTGGGGCGTAGCATCACTGGATAAAATAAAGAGGGTCACTGTACCCCTCTCTGGTGATCAGTGTCACGGATTCTGTGCTGCTTACAGAACAAGCTAATGTATGTGCCATGATCTTCTTGTTGCAGACCTGCAATTTCAGCAAAGATCCCACGTGGGGCCAGGCTTTCACTTTCTTTGTCCACAGTGCTCATTCCCAGTCACTCCATGTCGAGGTGAGAGAAAAGCCCTTCCTTTGAAGACCAACTGCACATCTGTAGGAAGAAACCTCTTTTATGGAGCTTAGTGCTGTTTTTTTCTGTGTGGAATTGTCTTGTACTGGGTTCCTCATACTTAAAAGGTAGAAGAAGCACCTGTTGTTGCACAGGTGATTCTCTGTTAGGTGATACTGGTATCTGCCTTTGTTCTAGGATCATGTAGTGTAATATCTGAATTTAAAATGTGGGATATTTCTGGCTACAAAGTGCAAAGCGATTTTTATACAGGTTGGTGTGTAGTAAAGACATCAATATTTTGCTGTCAGAAATTGCAGCCTTCATAATTCCCAACCATAGCCCTACCTCTTCCCCTCAGTGTTCTGGCTTAAGAACCAGTTAAGCAGTCCTGTCGTCCCAGCAACATCTCAGTCACAGCCACTTCTAGGGCTGGTCACTCGGTTATTGTAGAACTGAACTTAGAAGGTGTATTGAGGTTAAATAGGCTAAACAATCACCTGAAGAGCTTGTAAAGGTTTAGACAGTTGCTATCCCAGTTGCCTGGCACATTCTTCCTGAAGTAAGTAGGGAAAGTCCAGTAAATCCCAGAGCCTGTTTTTTCTGCTAAGGCACTTCCTTCTCTGCGTAGTTAGAGATGGGATTTTTTCTCCGAACATACCAATTTGTTACACCCCTGAAATACTGGCATCACCCATTTGGAAGCAACCACACTTGATAGTATGTCCAGAAGTAAATAAGCTAATTTTGATTTCTGTCTGAATACCTACTTGCTTTGCTTCCCAGCTTGCCTGTAGTAAAAACTTTTGTTTCCTTTTCCCCCCGTGCCTCTAGATAAAAGACAAGGAGCGGGATAGTGCCCTGGGAACTTCAGTGATATGTCTGTCCCACTTACTTAAGGACCCAAACATGACTCTGGATCAGAGATTCCAGCTGGACCATTCCAGTTCAGACAGCTTTATTCAGATGAAACTTGTGTTGCGGGTATGTTTTTCTATCCTTTATTAATTCAGCTTTCCTAGTGGAAGCATCCAATTCTAACCAAGCAAAAGAGATGAAAGATGATTCTGGAGAAAGGCAGCTTTGCTTCACAGATGAGTAGAAAGTAGAAGTGTGGCAAGGTCTTTAAATGCAATTAAGAGTGTATGGTGGAGCTGAGAGGTATCCCTGAAGCTTCCTAAAACTTATTGTAGAGACAAGGCTGAAAATCTTCTCCCAAAAGTAAAGAGTTAGTCTGAGAAAATCTAAGCTGGGGAAATCAAAGCTCCTCAACAGTAAGAGACACTGATGCTTAGGAGTCATCTTCTCACTGTGCTCTAGATCAGTGCTTAGAGAGTGCTAAATGTATATGCAGTAGGACAAAAGAAGAGAACTCCACAGTGAATCCCACAGACTCCTTTCATCTCTAATGGCAGATTCCTGCTGTTACAGTTTTGTGGTGAAATTTTCTCCTGGGTGGTGATGCTGGCATTCACCCCAGTACTTTGGGAGCAGCACTTACTGCTCTCCCTTGTGATTTTCTTAGGCACTGAATGTGGAAGAACCTGATCCACAAAGAGTCAAGGCTGGTGTCAACGCCTCAAAGCAAGGTCCCGTGCATGTCACGGAAAAGGGTGGAAACCAGCAGAACTTCGTCTCCGCACCAGAAGTCTCAAAAGTACCTCCTGTCAGCAAAGATTCTGCAGCACTTGAATCCCTACCAAAAAGGGACAGTGGAGAAGACCTGGACGCTAAAGACAGTTCAGCAGCCCCTGTACCAAGTGAAACTGTTGCAGGCCCTGACGGGGCAGAGCACAAGCAGAATCCGGAGCATCGCCCGCCGCCAGCGCTGCACAGCGGAGCGGCCGCAGCGCCCACGCTGCCGGTCGTGCAGGAGCTGAGGCTGGCACCCAGTGTCACTTCTCTGGGTTCTCTGCCTTCGTCTTGCTTCGAATTAAGTAGCAGCAATCTGGACGTTCATAAGTAGGTGTTCTTCCAGCTGAATTGTTCTTCTCTTGGGAAAGTTTAGGTATTATAGATCACTGTGGCATAGAGCTGAATTCAGGGGCTGCTAAGTCATTTGGTGTCTTGGGTCTCAAGTCACCTTATAAAGAACTGGCCTAAGTATTCCAGTCAGCAGCAAAGTAGATTACAGGGCACTATCAGATCAGGTGTAAAGTGAAAGCATTTCTTCTCTGGCTTTCCTAAGCAATGCTGCATGTGTTGGCTTTATATTGTTGAAGTGCCTCTCTATACTCCTGGCTGCCATAACACTCATTTAGCAACAGGATATTGGAAGTCTGAGCTTCTGTAATAACATAAACTCTTGATAAGTTTCTCTGGCTGCTTAAAGCTTTGAATGCTGTGTTTTATCCAATGAATTTTAAGACTGATGATGCCGTGAGCAAAGGTTTTGTGGATAGGTGTGCTTGTGTTTTTGTCCTTCTCACAGTGCTCAGTAGTCTGGTCTGTTAATCTCCCTCCTGGGGGCTAGAATGGACGTTGTAGAACCCTTAATGAACTTAAGTATCAAAGAAGGTCCACCTCACTTAAAAGAACATCAAAGTAATTATAAACCTGAATGTGAAACCCAGCTCCCACTGTTCAGTGTTGTACTGCTGGGCTGGCAAATTCTCTGCTTCTGAACTGGGCTTCATCTACAAACTATTTTTAAACCATTTTAAACAATGTCGTGGATTTGAAACCACTTTAATAACATGTAGAATGAAATATAAAGAAGGTTCCATTTTTCATATACAGGCATTCTTGAGGGAGCTGTGTAACACACTAAACTGTACTTTGCTGCTCCATCTACAGCAGGCCACAGAGGGACTTTTTTTTTGTGCTGTGGGACTGAAATCACATTTGTGCAGAGAAGGCAGGGACAGTGCCAATGGGAGTGTTGATTCTGTGGAACCTCTGTGGTCCAGCTGCTTCCTAGAAAGCAAACCTTAGGATGCCGGGAAAAAGAATAGAGCCCTGAAATTTGGTTTTAGTCTGCGTGTGGTCTGTTCAGTAGCTGTATTGAAAGGCTTTGACTGTGGCAATGTCTTGCAGTGGTACCGAAATGCCTCTGGGGGAGATCCAGGTGACAGTCCGTTACGCTTCCATACGGCAGAGCCTCGTCGTGCTGGTGAACGGCTGCAGGTAACACTGACAATCTCTGAAAGAGAGGGGCAGAGCACTCTGGGCTTCTGTCAGTCATTCAGCAGAGCTGGAGCAGAACCAGTGCAGCAGGAGATGCCTCAGCACTGGCTGGCCTCAATCTGTTCAGCCTCACTAGGCCCAGCTCTGGTCAGTGCCAGCAGCAGGTCAGGGAGAGAGGCTGGTGAGTAGTGCCCACTGCAGTAAAGATAGTTGAACTGTCATCCACCCAAAACTTCCTCTGAACAGCACTGACAACTGATGTGTGTCTTGGAGTGTCGTGATAGGCATCGTGGCAAGGATTGATACCTGTGACTGAATTTGTAATTGTTGCTTTAAGAACCTTGATAGTGGCCACACGCAGTAATGAAAATTCTGTTTAAATAAAGGTCCTTAAAGTTTTAGTTCCAACTCCCAGGATGAATGTTTTCGGCCCATGAAGGTTTGGTCTGATTCCAAGAGAGTCAAGTTATTAAAACACACAGTGGGAGAACCTGCCTTGCTTGTCTGTATTTCTTTTAACAGAAACTTAGTACCCTCTTCCAATCGTGGAGTAGATCCATATGTTCGTATATACCTGCTTCCAGATAGAAGGTGGACAAGCAGGAAGAAGACTTCTGTCAAGAAGAAAACACTGAACCCTCAATACGATGAGAAGTAAGAAAATGTTAATTAAGATTGTGGCTGAAATAGTTATGGTGTCTGTCTAATGAAAGGGCTTCCTAAGGTGTGCTGCTGTCGGTCCTAAGGACTGTCTTGTGAACTTTCGCAGGTCTTCTGAAACAAATGGCACTTTACCTGTGATTTGGAAGTACTTGGGGCTGGCCTTGCTCTGCCTGTGGTGTTGGCTCTACCTCTGTAGCAGGGCCCACCTTCTTCCCTGCCCCTTCCCTGATCCCAGCAGGTGCAGGCTGCACTTGCTTCCTTGCAAAGAGGCATTCCCCTACCCATGTTTAACTCCCTGTCACGGCAGAGGCAATCTTTTCGTTCAGGTGCCTCACAGAGCCTACTTCTCTGTTCATACTGCTTTGCCTAATGCTTGTTTGGACATCTTTTCAAGGCAGAAATACAGAGTCTTTTGAGACTGGACCATTCTTTGGGCAGACAGGTGGATGTTGTCCTCAAGACCTGGTGATACAGGGTAAAACACTCCCACCTCTTTGCCGACAGTGTCAGGTCCACAGCTCTGCCACTGAAATGGAATGTGTTTTGTATAAACCCAAACACAGCAATGCTTAGAAGAAGAACTCTTTTGAGAGGTGGTTTTAGTCCTGTAATTAGAGGAAGGTACACATATGTGAAAATGTGTGAATGTTGGGTGATCCTGGGTGGTTTAGATTTTTCCTGTGTTGTGTCCTTTCAGTAAGTCAGAAATGGAGAAAAGATTTTAAAATATTTCATCTTAACGCTCAAAACACTGGAGCTGTGGATTTTTCTGTGTATTCTCAAGTAGCTCCACTGATTCAGTGCCAGCCCAGCTGTTGGGAACATCATCTCGTTTTCCTCATCCTCAGTATTGACGTATCCGGTACATCCTCAATTAAGGATAATAGGTTGGGCAATGCTTAGCTCCAAAACACATTACCTGTTTTACAGCTCTGACTTGAGGAAAAGCTATTCAAAGTGGGCAGAACTGAAGTGATTTAGCATGGACAAAACTCACTTGACATTAGTGATGTGTGCCAGAGGCTTGAGTCAGAGCCATTAAGAATTTAATTGCCACAGGTTTCAGCCTTTGCTCTTCTGTGCAAGGCTGCTCTGTGAACTTGGGGGTTTGGCTCAGCTATTTCCTCTGAGTAATGAAGGTTGCATGGAAAACATGCTGGTTTTCCACGGAGGGGAAAAAAGATGGTAAATGGCATTTCATCATGGATGCATGTTTTCCTCCTTCCCCCTGGCACAGTGAACAGTCTGAACACAGTGTAATAGTCTTCTTCCATGAGGCCTGGAAGAGGTTTTTTGCCATGTGAATGAAATCTACCTGTAGATTTGCCTTTTCTGTGTCTTCCTTCCCTGTTAAAGTCCTGGCCACTGATGTTGTACTCCGTCACTGTAATCTGGCCACTGATGCTTACAGGATTTTAAGTTGTGACTTAAGTCTCTCCTGTCTAAACTTTACTTTCAGGTTCGAATTTTTTGAATCTTTGGAAAATGTCAAGAAAAGGACACTGGACATTGCGGTGAAAAACAGCAGGCCGTTCATTTCACAGGAAAGGAAGGATCTGGGGAAAGTAAGTTTAAAGAATCCGCACTACAGATGTAACAGAGCTGAACAGTCTGGGCCGTTCCTGTAATCCTGAAATGCGGCTCACTGGCAATGTGAAAACAACATCTTCTGCCAGATTTTCATCTGAAATAAGGCTGTATCCTTGTGGAGGCTCCTTTTCACTTGGGCCTAAGATGCAGCCCTAGGACTAGAAAGTGGGCCTGACTTGGGAGGAGTGCTAGCTTAGCTCATCAGTTTGTATGCTGAATAATATACAAATAAAATTTGCTTTTTAAAGGTGCGGATCGACCTGTCCCAGGAGGACTTAATAAAAGGTTTTGCACAATGGTAAGTACCATCTCCATACTTCCAAACCCTGCCCATTGCTCTGTTGGGAGTTTGCATGTCTGTTGTTGGAGTGCTGGTAACTGGGCTGTGTTTGGGTGAGCAAGAAGAATATCTGACATGCAGTTCGCAGGACTAACTTGAACTAATCTGGTAGTTTTATCTAAGTTGTGTGTTAATCCATGGGCTGTGCGGTGCCTGCCCTGTGAGACAACTTTAATGAGATGCCTGTGTGTCAATTATAGTCTTCAGCATATTTTAAGTTACCATAAAAGCCATGGGGACACATAAGTAAAAGAATTATGTTTATTAAAGCAACCTTGCAACAAATTTTAACTTGGATAAAGATCTTAACTAAATACTCTGATCGGCAATATATATGTGAGATAAAATTTTAATTACAAAGCATTTATAGAAACTATTATAATAAGCCACTTATAGTTCTGCCTGTATGTTTCTTGTGGTTCTGAGGTTTGTGTGTTCATTGGTCTGAGGCAGAGACTGAGAACCTGTCCTGGGTGTTTTTTCCACTTCTCCGTCTGTAGTTAATGGCAGTAGTTCTTCCCTCCTTCTCCTTCAATGGAGCCCAAGGAATGCAGCATGGGTAGTAGAGGAGCTTGCCATCCGCACAGGCAGTGAGCCAATATTCCAGATAGGAAAGCCGTGTTCCCCTGGCTCAGCTTATGTGTGTGTGTGTGTGTGTGTCCCAGGGCAATTAGGGAAGGAGGGAAAAACGAGACACCCAAGGTTCCTGTTGAAGAGATGAAGTCTGAGGCCATCTCTGGAGTATCCTCTGCCAATAAAGCAGCCCAAGTTCTCTCTGTTGTGGCAGTTAAAACTGTAAAGAAAGTCTTAAACTACTGTAATTACTTACTGTGTCTGTCTTGCAGGTATGAGCTGACAAGGAGTAGACGCAGGAGAATTTGATTTCTTCTCGTGTACATAAGTTACTAATTTTTCAACTTTATATGAATGTACATATCTCTTGTAATTAACGTGTTTTGCACAGTCATTGCAAATTTGAAGCAGTCTCCAGCTCAGGACATGTAAATTTAATGATCCCATTTGGAGATTAGTTCTCACTGAAGTTAAGAAATAAACATATTCCCCCCCTCCCCCAAGAATAATTTGTCCTTAGAGAATAAGTCCTTTATTTTTGCCACTTCTGGCAAATTACCCCCCAAAGGACCTGTAAGTTTGAATCCTCTCTTAAGGAAGTGTTGTACCTGAGGATATTTTAGACTGTCAGCCAAGTGTCATTACTTTGCTTGGCAGTCTCATGCCCCCAGGATCTTGTTCATGTTGTTTTAACATGGAAGTGTTGTGCTTTTTTGAAGCAGCATTCTTCAGCTGTAGGGCTACAGAACCCATTAAACTTTAAGACTAATAGCAACTATTTTTTGAGAAACCAAGAAATTGGTATTCCACTGCTCAGAAGTACCTTTGCAGACTGTGGCTGCAGGTATGTAAATAATTAGCTTCCAAAAGCAGGGAGCTTAGTTTATCAGGATGTCATTAAGGTTTTAGTTTGTGACACCTCAATAGGTTTTGTCCTTTGTTACAGTACATTTCAAAATCCTGTAAACCCAGATTATGCCTGAGGACCAGCAGAGTTTTGTAAACTAGGCTTTATTAATATTGAGGCAAAATATTTTTGGAAGCTTGGTGTACTTGTTTCTGTACAATAAACTTCTGTCTTGCATAAGAAACTTGATCTGTTCCTTTCTAAAACTGACCTTTGGAATATGACCATGGTAACTTCCAACCATCTTCTGAAGCAAATTTTCAATATTTTTGGCCTAGAATGCATTAATCCAATCTGCTTCAGTCCATAACATGAGAGAATACTCACTGAGTAACAATGCGGTCGCATCCCAAACTGATCTGAAAATGTAAACAACATTTTAGAACGGGCTCTCCAGAAAACCTAGATAGGCAAATGCTGAAAGTGTGATGGCTGAGGCAGTTAGAGCACCTTTATCTCATACCGACTGTGTCAGCAACATTCAAAATGCTTGTGGTTATAGTGTGCCTGGTTGTGTGCTGGGTTCAGTTTCCTGGACTGATACAGAGTGTATCTCTCTCTGGGATTGAGAAGACTAGTTAATAGCAGTTACAATGAAAGCTTTTCTTAAACTGACCAAGAATTAAGAAAAAATAAAAAAAAATACAGCAACTTTTATTTATAAAAAATCTGGAATTGTTGCTTATGGTAACAGTGGTTAGAGGTAGCTGTAATTCATATACATCAACAGGTATGTTCACAGGTAAGATAAATCTTGCTCAGGAAGAGCAGAGTCGCTCTTAACCAGCTCTCCATTTCAGGTTTTGCACCACAGGTAAAATATCATCCAGGTTCCTGATCTCTGCAACAGAATGGAAAGCAAAATGGTAAGGCCTATGTACCCAGAACACCTTCAAGCTCAATCCAAATTCTAACTTAAATGTTAGAAAGACAGTGAATAAAATAAACTCCTCCCACCTCTTAATCCTTTTGGAAAAAAATCAGTTGGGCTTATGAGTAATATGATTGAGTATATGCATGTTCAATGAAAATAAAGTATTTTGGTCACTTCAAAAGGAAAGAGGAGAGGGAGGCAAAAGGTAACACTATCCCTCACATGCTTCTTGTGTTTTAGCATGCCAGGAGTAAACAAAACACCTGTTACTTATTGAAAGTTCTATGAGGAAACATTTGCATGAAGATAATTACAACTGTTGCAAATATTACTCACCTAGAAGACAGAGCAAATCTTGGATGAGAGCTTGAAATGGTGGAAAGAAGCGCTCATGTTCCTCTAGTTTATTGATGATACTGGAATGTGCAAGTGAGACTGTCAGACAAGGGCTGCAAGGCCATTGCAAGTTCATCTCCTAGGCTGTTCTGTCATTCTGTGTCATGACTTTGTGGAAACACTGCTATTTAGTATATAAAACCACCACCACCAAAACTCTGTTCTCCAGTCCTGAAACCTGCAGCCACCAAGTTAGCTGTCAGGAGGATCTCTGATTTCACTATTTATGCCCTACATACATCCTTCCTTTCCTCCTCACATGGCACCAGGTTGTCTGTGGACTGCATCATTAGTCTATATATGCTAAATATACTGCCTGTGGGTTGCTGATATAACTGCCTTGGAGGTAGGGCTAGAAATGCTTTTATAAGCAGCTGTTCTTTAGTTAAAACTGTGAGTGAGCACAGAAAGGCTGAGTGAGTATTGTTAACTCAGCATGTGTCAGACTTGTTGCCTGCTCCCATTTTTAGTGTTTGTAGAGCATAGGCTGAATGCAAGTTCTTAAAGTCTGCTACCACCTAGATGTGGCTGTCATCTGTTGAAAATGGAAACAGGTAGGCAGCTTGAGGCATACACTGCCTTAGCAACTCGTGCACTTCAGTATTACAGCTGAAACTTGCAACAGTTTCTCCTCCCACCCACGTGCAGGGTTTGTCTCCTGATGTAACACACATCCCATTAAGGCTTCTTTGATCACTTATCCATGCAAACCACAGGGTGTTTTGGAACCTTCTGGCCTCAATTCTTCTCTTTGCCAGCTTTATCCTTTTGAAAGGATTTGAGAGTTGTTTCAAGTAGGACAATAGTAACACCTCTGCTGTCGCAGTTCACTGACTTTGTAACAAATGATTGGTTTCTTTCAGCATCGGTTTAGCCAGTTCCCTCAATTACTACATTTGATGTTTGAGGAATGGTCACCAGTGGAACAGCCCCACATACCTGTGGATGTCCTGAGTCCCCAGAAGCTGCTGTACCTGCTCAGTCACGTTCTTATTAATGATGTCACATAGTTTCCCAACAGTATCCACTACGACAGTGGGTGGAGCTGAACTGTCTGTGGAAAAACAAACACTTCATGTTTCTTGTAACAGTAGTAAAAGGGAAGTATTTTAGACACAGTTGAATTCTTGCAGGTTTTTTTGTTTTTCATAGATCTAGGCATACACACTCCATGATTCACAGACAATGAAGTGCCCATGGTCAGAAATAAACACATGTTAACTAGGAATGGGGCATCTCTCACTCATCCTTTAGCGGCTAAAAAAAAAATTGGCAGAGCTGTGAATGTTCACAGCAGAGGTGGTACTAAAGTGCACACTACACTGTCAGTGGAAATCAGCCAACTAAAATTACATATATAGAGAGAGGGTTCCTGTGACACAGCAGACACATTGTAGGGCCTATGCCAACAAGGAACCTGCTTAATAACTATTTTGTTAACACCCAGAACTTGTTTTGGTATTGGATTTTATCTGTTTTGACTACTATGACTGAATGTAACAGGCTCCTTGTCCTTCTCTCCCTCGATTTCAGAAGAACTAGGCTTGGAGAAGGCATCCTCTAAGCTGCAGTTATTAGGGGGACATGAGGCTTCCTTATCTCCCATGCTGGCTGCAGGCAGGAAGACTCCTTCCCTCCTTGAGTAAGGCTCAGCAGCTCAGGAGCCTTGCTCTGGGGCTGGACATCCTACAGCCCAGCCAAACCTTGGAGCAGCAGCAACTGCAGTTCTTCACAAGTACAAACTAGAAGAGGAGTAACTAAGTACACCTCTGAGTTCTGATGGGTTTTAACATCCAACAACTTCTTTCAGTTTTTAAGTTTAGTAGCATAAGATGGAAGTTTCTGAGGACTGGATACAATTACATTTGAATGAATTACTGAGTAGAAATCTACAGCAGAGGTTATTTTTTCCTTAAACTTCTTACCTTTCAAGTAGAGAATGAAAGACAATTATGAAGTCAGCTCACAGAAAACAAAGCTTTGTGGAAAAAATAGAAATTCTGTTTCCTCTGTTATTCCCTTCTGCCTCCCTGTTATTCCTCAGCAACTGCTAAAGGCTTAAAATAATGGGAATTTGCTATTTAAACTGCAAATTGTCAGGACCCTATTTTTATCTTCCCAGTGAAGAAAACACCTGGTTTAGTCATTTCTCAACAGCTCAATATTATTTTCTATGAAGACATGAGCTTTTTCCCTTATTTTCTTTTTCCTTTGTAATGGTGGTCAGCCTTTACCTAGTTCCAGGAGCTCATGGAGATTCCTCATAGCGTTGGTCATTTCCCCAAGCTTTGTGTAAACTTCGTTCATTCGTGGATAAACACCATTCAGAGAACTCACATCAAACAACTTCTGGAAGTGGGAGACTATCGCAGACAGGGTCTGCAAGGACTGTGTCTGGCTGTTCTGTAGCAAGCAGAAAGAACTCATCAATGTTACTGCTTGACAAGGCAAGGACACTTGCAAACTGGGAAACACTTTCAAAAACAGTCTGAAGAAACATGGGTGTAACTTCCCTTATTAAATCTCAGCCTTTCCAATATTTTTAAATCTGAAGACACATTTTCAATATTTTTTAGGCACAAATATGTACTAAACCCAAAATACTCTTTCAAAAGCTTTCTTCTCTGTTGCTGAGAAGTACATGTATGTATTCTCAACACTGACTGAGAAACAGAACAGAATCATTCCTGAGACTATAGGGCAATGCAAATTCATCACTGGTCAAGTGCCTTTGATCAAAGCAGTCTTCCCCAAGGTGAATTTATCCATTATGTTAAAACAGTCTTTGACTATTGCATGTCTTCAAACAGATATTTCTTAAACCCCACAAGGCTTTCAAATGCACCAATCTAATCACCGTGTGAAGAATGCATTTAAGAACGTAACTTGTGATTGTGAACCCCTCGTGAGAAATACCTTTTCCTTATTTTCTATTTCTTCCAAAATTGCATCTACTATGAACTGGAGATCTTCAACTCGTATGGATTCTCTGTTATCCTGTGGATCTGCAGTATGCCAGGGCATCAGTTCCAGAGACAGTTTTCTCAAGGACCTATGCAAATCCTTTTAAAAAAAGGGAGGGGACACAACTTATTTTAGAAACTGCTTAGAGTTGTTTTTATTATAGAAACAGGCAGACTTGCTGTTTCTCATATGCAAAAACATTCCAGTGTTGGAGATGGTAAGGTTTTCGCTTTCATGGAATTTAAGCACAGTATCTTGCTGACATTCTTTGATATGAAAACAACAGTTAAGAGTCTAAAAACACTATATTTGCTGTTTTGCAGTTTCAGTGAATTAAGAAGTTTTGGTCCCAGAGAGCTGGGTTTTAAACAGAACTGTTTCGCTTGTATTTGGATCAAAAAGTTACTGCTCTGGCCAGACAAAAGAAAGAGAATGCACCGTCATTAACGTGTGAAGTCCAGACTCTAAAGCCTAATTGTCTTCTCATGGACTCGGCCAGTGAACAAAAACACTTAAATGAGACGCACAGAGGAGTATCTCTGGTATGCTTTCACAGGGACAGCAGAATTACCTTTAAAATTTAACCCCCAGTCAGGCAATAACAAAAGCTACACACAAAAACCCCCACACAACTACATACAGGGAGAGACCGAGGAGGGGTCAGCCCATGAAAGGAAGACTATAAAGCCAAGTACAATAAAGCCAAGCACAATAACGTGTCATTACCTTTAGGGCCATCAGCTGATCTGCCCACATTTCTATAGTGAGGGGAAGGTGCTCAAATCCACATTCCTGTCCGTTCTCTTTAGTATAATTTTGCACTGGCCCTTTGCTGCGCCGGTATATCAAAGGGGGAGCTCTTGGACTTCGCAAAATAGAATCAATATGGGACAAAACCTTCAAAAACAAAGAACAAGTGTTATTACTCAAATATGTATGACATTTTGTAGTAAAATTCCTCTCTTTCACAGTCTTGATTGTCTAAACATTAAATCACGAATAGCTGCGATATTACTATCGATGAATTTTACACAAGCCTTCAATATGTAATAGATTCAAAGATTTAAACATATACTAGCTAGAAGATATGTAAAAGTAATGCAAATATAATTCCCTTTGAGGGATACTTAACGTTTATCTGCTTGAGGCATTGTTACTTCCATGGTTTGCACTTTGCTAAATTTTATTATATTTGGGCTTTTTAATTTGAAGAAAAACAAGAGCCACTATTTCCACAGACATGTTTCAAGCTGTAACCTAAGGATCTGTTTTGCCCAAGACCTTGAACAAATCCCCTGTCCTGAAAAGACTTCAGCTGAATCATGGATTTGATATTTGCCAGCCTAGTGTCTGCTTCCTTGCTATATTTTCAGGTAGTTTACAGAGATAGAACAATTAAGAACCAGCCTACATTAACTGCCAAATCCAGGATATTACTCATCTTGCAGAGGACTTGATAGGAACTCTTAGACTCAAACCACCACCCACCAATTTAGGTGGTTAAACAAAACATGTATATTATTTCATTGTAACAGTGCTAGATACACAAATTTCATCTGTGCTGTGTACCTGTAAGTACTGCCGGCAAGCTGCCTGCAGCTGATCCACTTCTGCAGTGCTCCCAGATTCTTTCTTTTCTTCTCTTTCTCCAGTCCTACTCCCCAAAGATCTGCACAAAAATACACACAGTGGGTTACACAAACAGCCTAGCAGGAGATACTACTTTCAAACTGATGAAAGAACCAGGTATGTAGCACCTACAAAGTAAAATCTCCATGTTATGCCGTATTCCATCAGACTGAACTAGTACAGACTGACAACAGAACACCTAATGTAAGTATCACTGATTTATCTCAAACCTCCAGGTTATTCCAGACTGTATCCTGATTTAGAAGGGACACCACCAGATACACAGTTGTTCTGTTACCAGAAGTTCTACTGTGGCTGAAGACTTAAAATCCAGAGTTTTACTCAAAAGGGTCAAATTCCAAGCTCAGTCTTTATCTGCTTCTGCTGGAACATCTTTCCTATACACAGCTCGACACCCCTCTTGTCAAATCTAAGATGACTTTCTCTAAAACTACCATCTCATTAACACTCACTGCACAAGAGAAAAGACCATTTAAATATACACAATGAGTATATTCATTTTAAAGTTTAAGTGATGTCTTTTTCAGGCTATAAAATATTTAACATTCCATATACACACGCACAAATGACGAAGTGAAATTACAGAAGAAAATACTTCGTCTATACTGGATCTTTAATACCTTCAATGTATTTTCTTAGCAATGTTTCAGAAAACAACGAAGTCAATTTCTAAGAATAATATGGTCATAACTTCCATAGCTGCAACATTTTGCCAACTCATACCTTCACATTCATGATCACTAATGTAACCAGTAACTTGTTTTATAGCTCATGAAGCAGCAAACACCGTAGATGGCCCTGTCCTTATAGCCTGCAATAGCCCTCAAATCAAATCCAGAAACACAAAGTGAAATAAAAAAGACACACTGCTCTGCCCCCATCTGGGGACCCTGCCATCATTTCAGAGATACACAGGGCTTTGGAGATCCAGCAGCATTTGCTGCCCATAGCCAGGCTCTGAGGAATGCTGATAAAGTACATGCTGTATAAGCCACTATCTACGTTACAAGTTGCAGAGTAACTTTGCTTTCAGAAGTCCAGAGGATTCATGAAAGTTATTAAAGAAATATACTTACTGGATAGTTTTCTTTAAAGTTTTCTCTAGTTTCTTCACTTGGTACTTGTGAAATTTTAATTCCTGTGCAGTTGGCCTATTAGAAAGAAAAGCACTGTATTATATGTCTTGTATTGGGAAGTATCTATAAAATTTAGCCAAGCGAAAAAATAAGAAAGCTTTGCCAGTGCCAAAACATTATTCTGGAAATTAAATTCTGCCACATTTCTATGTGATAATAGCAATAAACAGCAAACTAACCACTAGCAGTTGTTTTTAACAGTGTAGGGAGGGGAGTCGGGCTGTTGCTGCCATATCTTATTTCTTTGATTGCAGATTTCATACTATACTTGTAAAACCACTGGTGCTTTGGTTTCTTTCTTTATAAAGCAAAGTCTACTGAAATGGCCTTGCAAAGGGCGATACTTATCCTTTCTCACCTTATTTCCAAATCTTTTTTGAGATTTGTATTTTCAAGCAAAAGCTCTTCATTCCTGGCTTTTGTTTCAATAAGTTGCTTCTGGAAAGACTGCAACATAGACTGGGTTATTTCTTTTATTTCACTCATTTCTTAATCAACAACTTGAACAATTTAAAGTATGTACATGTTAAGGAGGGTTCACAACTGCCTGTACAGCAAAACAGCGTGGATGAGGAATAAATGACTAAAACCAAGAGCTGCATTAGATCACAGGTGGAGCACTGTGACTATGCAGTCCCCAGCAAAGACTCACAACACAGTGCTGAACCTTTCCATAAAGACAGGGAACCCTGCCCAGAGAGGTTACAAGTTCTGAACACATGACAAGAACAAGGGACAGAAATCAAACATGTTTACGTTTCTAGGTGGCTCTTGAAGGGTTACAATTTAGAGATCTGCACTGACTTAGATTTGGCAGTTCCATACCATGAGCAGTGCTCTGTAATTAGGAGTAGCATCTAGATTTAAGAATTCTTCCTTGCTTTTTCCTTCTCTCTGTACCTGGTCTTCATCTTTTTTATATTGCCTATTGGGGAAAAAAAATTGTTTTAGCTTACTGCAACTCAATTAATCTAAGTTGTTTCAGTTAGCAGTTATGTATGATAATAATGTTTTCATAAATTACAAAGTAAATAGAATAGAAATTCTGCCCTAAGATCCACTGCTCTAATTTCTGGGAAAGCTGCTTCACATGCTGATTAAGTGCACTTATCCTCAAGAGAAACTCCTGTACAAGCAAATCCCATTTCAGTTTTCAAGATAATAATCTCAAACTATAGGAATGTGTCAGGTATCTGCTTGTTGCTTTGCACAGTGATAGAGCTGAAAACCTACTATTCTTTTAGTTTTAGGTCATTCGACTGAGCACAGCTAATGCAGTAATTCTGGCAAAAGAGGAAGGGAAAAAAGAAAAAAAAAAAAAAAAGAAGAAAAAGACTTAAAGCTCAAGTGTCTGAATATCCCCAACTTCCCAGCTGTCCTGGCCTCCTGACTGAGGAGCTGCTTAGCCTGGACTGACAGTTATTCCCTGGATAAGTACAAACTTCCACAACCATTACAACAACCTTTTGCTGTTTCTTACATTCTAGAGAGATCTGGAGCACAGAATATTTACCACTATATGGTTTAAGAACAGTAAGGGGTAAATAAATTTTGAACAGTAGTACCATGAGGCATTAGATGAGACCTACCTCAGCTCCTTTTTAATCTGACTAATTTGAGATTCATAATAATCAATTAGACAAAGGTACCTGAAGAAAGGAAAAATGGCATTTTGAATTTCAGATAATCTCAAAAAACTCATGCCTGAGAGAGACTGTGACCAACCCAGAGGAACAGGCCAGCTTACACAGCTGCACTGCACTTCAGAAGTGGCTGCTCCAAACAGTGGCTGTTCTTTCATACCAAACAAACATGATCACAGTTTGCCAAAACAGAAAAGTAGAGACATTAACTCTGTACTAGTCTAGAACTGGTAAAATCATTCAAGAGGAAGAAAAAAATCTGCCCAACAGCCTCCTCATTTTATGACTTACCCAGCAACCTTAACAGAGAGGCACAGTTGAAATTAAGTGGCTTGAGCACTCTGGGATTGTGTTTTGGAGAGACACATGACAGAGCACAGGGAAACAAATTCAGTGATCCCTCCTCTCCTACAGCAAGGGCATGAGGAAAAGGCTGTGCACACACCAATCCCTTTTAGAAGCTTCCCAGGTAAACATTTGCGGCCAGGCCTAGAAAGCAGCTGACGTCAGCACAGTAAAGCAATGGCTACCTGAGGCCTAAGAACTAGCAAATCTCTAAGTACAGCAGAGCTATGGAAATCCTACTGGCAAGAGATTCGGGCTTGGGATACTTTCAGAACTTACCCTAAAATACTTTGAAGCCTCAGAGCAAGCCTGCAGTCAGCGGTTGCAAAGATCCCTTCCCAAAACTGGAAGGGCTCTTTTTGGGTGGGGGGGTTGGGGATCATTTCTGTTGGGTTTTTTTTGTTTGTAATTTTTTTTTAGTTTACATTTTTAAATGTTAGAATCCCAGGATGAGATCATCCTAGTAGACACTGCAGTTCCAGAGAAGAGTGAATCATTCCCTTCCCTTTGCTGACACCTAGTGTAGGCAGTGGCTGCTAATTTTTTAATTTCTGCCATGGACTTATCTGTCTCACAGTTTTACAAAAGAAAAATATCACTGCACTGATGTACCCTTAAAAGAGTTCGTATTTCAGCTTGCACTTCTAAGGTCTTCAGCTTTTTTTTTTCCACATAAGTATCAAGAAGCACTACTTTAAAATCTGTTTCTTCATTCGGTGTTACAGGTTGTTCATCAACATAAGATCACTTACCTCTGATCTAGAAGAGACTTGGGAGCTCTTTTGCAGAACTGACGAAACATTTTGTTTTGAGTGGCAATGCGGTGCTGCTCCTCCATCCCAACCTTGCTCAGCTCCTTCTGCAAACGGGCAATAATCTCTTCCTGTTCTTGCAGCTTTTCCTGCTGCTGTTGGTATTTTACCTGTGAACAGGTAATGGGAGCATTATTAAATTGTTCTGACCCTCCAGCTAACTGCTCTGTACATACCCAGGTACACACTTGGTCCCAAGGAGGATTAGTCCTTGGGTTTTAGCCAGACTGAAGAGACAGTGGAAGAAGGACACAGATATTTTTGTAAGTTATTGATAGAAAATTCTGCATAGCTCCAAAAAATCTTTGCTCTAGACAGTGTACTAAGTCTATGACCCAAGACTCATGTTAATTTTGATCAATGTAAATATTTTTAGATCTTTTAAAAAAAGACAAAAGGCTGAATCCTCAGGCAGCACTATCCAAACTACCTGGGAAGCCTGTTGGTCTTTTTGAAGTTCTCTGACTTGGTTCTGTTGCTGGCAAGCTTTAGCTATTGTTTCATCTTCCAGCTGACGAATTTTGGCCTTAATGTTTTTCACCACATTTTCCAAATCATTAGCCCGTTGCTCTTGTCGAGATGCCCGACCTTGTTCCTGTCGTACCACATCTCTGGAAAAAAAAATAAATCCTTCGTTTAAGTTAAAGTCATTTCACTAAACATAATGCAGGAACCACACATGCGATGACATTTGATAATATCCTGTGGCAGCAGGTGTGGGAAATATGCTTGGTATGGGAAGAAGCAGCACATGAAATAATGGAAGAGCTCAAAAGGAACTAGGCCAACATTGCTGCACATTGGGCAATAATACCAAGAAAAGGATCTTAGGCCTCTGCTGAGACAAGATCTCCACTGGGCAGGAGATGTACACTGATAATACTTTCACTTTGCATTAGCAGGTAAGTTCCTTCCACTGTGTCTTACCTAAGACATCGATTTGTCTCCATAAGTCCCTGCATCAACTTCTGCTGTCGCTCAATGTCTTCCACCAGCGTTTTTAATGCAAGTCTTATTTCTAGAGAAGACTGACTGTCTAGGACAATCATATCTGGAGATACAAAAGATAAAGTCACAATGAAAGGCTTTTAACAGCTGGAGAAGATTGCATGTCTGCTGCCACTTGGAAGTGACAGCTTTAGAGATGCCTTATGAACTTAGACTTACTACTTCCAAGTACAAAAAGTAGTTAAATTAGCATTTCCTTACCTGTTGTATTTCTGTAGCACTGGGGGGCAGCAAGACTCACCGGTTTCAACCCATGACGCATTAACAGCTTGTTTAAGTTTTCCCACTCTGCCTTCTCCTGCTGCAGCCGGGACAAGGGGAAGAAGAGGCAGAAACCTGAGTTCTGCAGATCAGCTGTGCAGGCGGTGGGGGGTACCAAATGCCCCCAAATTAAACCAAACCAACCCCAAGCCCCCAAGAACACCCAGATACTACAGAAGGGCTTCGGAGTCGTTCCAATAGGATCCGCACAATACACTGGGGAAAAGCGCACTTAACAACATACAGCATGCTCAGTTTTCCCGATCTCTATTAGAAGGCAAAATACGTGCAGTGAGCAAAATTCGCCTTGTTAAGAAGCCCAGACCACCGGCTCTCGGGTCCCTCCAACGCCCCCGGGGCGCAGCGGCTCCGCCGCGAGCGGAGCCCTCAGAAAAGCGGTGGCGGCTCCGGGGGTTATGGGCTGTTGGATCGCTCTTTGTCCTGCTCCAACCACCCAGCAGCAACACCCGGGGCCGCCGCAGTACCTCTGTCATGGCGAGGGCCGCCGGCCGGGCCGCAGGGCAGTAGAGGGGCAGATTCCCTGGCCGCGGAGCGGCTCGGGCGGGAGCGGGGCTGAGGGAGCGGGCGGGCGCGCGGGCGCGGGGCGGAGCCGGGCGGGAGCCGCCATTTTGCGGCGCGGGAGCGGAGGGGAGGAGACCCGGCGGAGGTAGGAGTGGGGCGGCCGCCGTGAGGGGCGCGGGATGAGTCTCCTGGGGGGCGGTGGGAGCGGCACTGCAGGGACGTGGTTTGTTTTTTGGTTTTTTGTTTTTTGTTTTTTGTTTTTGTTTTTTTAAAAAAAAGCTTGCTGCCGGCGGTAACGGTGGATGGGGGGAGATTTGCCGCCCTGGAGCTCATGCTCTCCCCGGTACGCCGCGCCACGATGAGTCCTGCCGGGATTAGGTGGATGCGGAGCGGCAATCCCAGCCTAGTTTTCAGAGCAAGCCCTCGTGTAAAGGAGTACATCTCTTTTTGGGCCGCTGGCTTGGTTAGCAGAAAACGCAGTGAAACGAGGCGGTCGGTGCAGGACAGATGTGTTTCCCTGGATTGGAGCCGGCGGGTGGCTGTTGGAAGCGAACAGCGCCTGGTCCTCCCAGACTTTCCCTTGGGACTCGGGTGGTCCTAGAGTCTGGGTTCAGCTTCGGTTTAAAATAGAAGTCTATTACCTCGTTACCGTGATTTGCTAAAAAGAAAAAAAAAAAAAAAAAAAAAAAAAAAAAGAAAAAAAAAGAAGAAGAAGAAAGGCATTTGTGTGTTCTGGGATGCTTCCTAACCCATTCAGCACTGATCCTAAATGATCTCCAAGATCCTCGTCGCAGGATTGCGTCCTGCCGGGGATGGTGAAGGGTGGCCTGGGGACACCCTCCAGCTGACACCTCTCCTGGCGTCTCCTTTGTGCCCGAGGCAGCTCCTTGTGCCGATCCAATGCCAGGGCCAAGCGCGGGTCTATCCCGAGTCCCCGCAACCGCTCCTTCGAGGAGAGGGAAATACATCCCGCCTGACTCCCCCCGTGTGCCAGGGGATGCCAGCCTTCACAGCCACCAATAACTTCAGGAACAGCCAAAATAGTCTTCTCGGCATTTATTAGCACGTGTTACTATTTGTTTGCATGTAAGTTATGCTTATTGATACGCACAAGCAAGGCAGGCAGCCCTTAGCAAATTAATTAATGAAAATAATACATTAAAAATCAGTCAGTAGTTGTAAAACACCGTCATGGTCTATTGCTCTTAAATAAGAAATGAGTTATTTCTGGTTCACGAAGGTTTTGTGACTGAATTGCCAGGTCAGATTTGCTAATGTGCTTGCTGAAAACTGCTACAGAGGTTTAGGAAGGCGAGTAGGTGAATTTGTTGGCTGTGCTATTTCACAGTCCCGAGGTCATTATGGTCTGGGACTGGGGTGGGCAGCTCTGACTGGGTTCCTGCTTTGGTCAAGTTTTTAGTTTCTAAGCTTTCAGTCACAAGCTGGGCAGCCCATTTTTCCATCAAATAATTGAAAAGTTATGATGAGCTAATACAGTTACAGTAAACTCCACTTACTAATGTTGCAAAATAGTGTATTTTTTTTCAAAATACATTTTCCTTTCTGTTTAAGATGAAAGATGGTTTTATTTTAAATGTTTTTGTTTCATCATATATGCTACAGCTAGCACTGCATGCTAGTTAATAATGCTTTTAAAAATGTCCTTTATCTTAACTGGAGAAAACCAGAAAAACTTAGACCTCAGCACTTCTCTGCTGCTATTCTGCTTTTCTATTTTTTCTTGCTGCTAATTGGATTAAAAGCTGTTTGGGTTACTATGGCATCCGGTGAAGAGATTACTGTCTGTGAAGATGAAGTAAGGTAAAAAATCAGGACTGTGGTATGAGCAGATTTGGAAAGATATCCACAGTTCCAGTGGTCACTTATGATTGTATCTAAACTTTAAAAATTACTTAAATAAAAGGATATCTTGCCAGATCTCTTCCCCGTGAGTGTTTGTGTGTGCGTTTCTGAATGATGTAGGTAGTGTTTATGAGATTACAGACAAATCTGTTAAAGCAGCAAATAGCTGAACTGGCCATCATGACTATTTTTCAAGTCTAAAAGGCTGAAACACTTTCTTTGAGACCAATTAAATACTGCATTTTAATGCCTACCAGGAAATAGCAGAACTGTCCCGGAGCATCTGAATACTAAATGTATTTAGTAAGCTACTGTCACCTGAAATGGGAGGTTTAATGGTCTTTAGAGGTTAGATGGGTATCTGTGTCTTTGTACTGTGTTTGTCAAAGTGAGTCTGTTTAACTGTCAGTTTATATTTTGTGATATTTTGTCATATCTGAGTGTTTAAAAAAACACGAAAATACAAGCAGTTTTGTAAGCTTATTCTTTCGAGTCTCATTTTTCATTTGCAAAAAACGACTTGCACTGAAGCAGTAAAGCTTTGAACTGCAGATATCAGGAATTGAACTTTCAACGACAATTAATTTACTTTGTTGGTTTTTCCTTAGGTCTCGGTACAGCCACTTAGAGAAGATGACAGATTTGGTGGCTGTTTGGGAAGTAGCTTTAAGTGATGGTGTTCATAAGATTGAATTTGAACATGGGACCACTTCAGGAAAACGTGTTGTCTATGTTGATGGAAAGGTGAAATTGCTATGTGCTCAAAATTCACTGTGATACAGATTATATAAGTGCACTTCCATGCAACACGCCTCAGAGCAAACAAAAGACTAATAAATGCACGTGAGGTACATTCAGTTGATTAACTTTACCTGATTTACTGAACTGCATCATTCTTTTTTTCAGTTCCAGTTAAGGTGTGAGTATTCATGAAGTGCTCTGCTGTCTTTGGGCAGAGGCACTCTGTGCATACAAACCACTGTGTATGTGCTCATTCCCAAATAACAGTTCAGTACCGAGCTGTCTCCTGAGTTCCAGTTCAATTTTTTTAATATTAAAACATGCACTCAGATTTCTTAATTAATACCCACTGTCTTTGTTTTACTCTACAGGAAGAAATAAGAAGAGAATGGATGTTTAAGTTAGTGGGTAAAGAAACATTTACTGTTGGAGCTACTAAAACAAAAGCTGCTATTAACATAGATGCAGTCAGTGGCTTTGCATATGAATATACTTTGGAGATCAATGGAAAGAGTCTGAAGAAATATATGGAAAACAGGTTAAAAACAACCAATACTTGGATATTGAACTTGGATGGTACGGACTACAGAGTTGTTCTAGGTAAGTGAACATTGAATGACTCCATGTTGCTGCCTTTGAAAAAAACTTGTGTGCATTTAATAACTGGTAATTAAGAGAAAGTGCAGTTCAGTGGGTAGCACTGGTGCAGTATAAAATCTTGGGTGGTTTGGAAGTTTGGAATGAGATGCCAGAGACAATCTGAAAAACAATGGTCTTGTCATACATGTATGAACTTACAGCAGCTTGGTCTAGATTTAAAAACAAAGAAAAAAAAAAGAAAAAAAAAAAAGAGGTTTGAGGCATTATGGCTGCTGCATCCATAGAGCTGCTCTAGCAAGACAGTTCTGCAGGTGAAGCCTGTTATAGAAGTGTTAACTATGTTGTGATCAAACCTGAAGTTTGTTCAGCAGGTACCCAGGCTTTCCCTCCAAAAATCATCAGCCAAAGTCTCTGAGGAAGTGCAACAGTTTCTACGTTTTCGATAGATTAATGGGCATCCTTTTTTCTGCATCACTTCTTAACTACAAATATAATCTAAAAACTTTAGATTGTATTCTTTCACTATTTTAATAAGCAGGCAATACATTTCTTCTCTTCTGACCCCCTTAGATACATTACAAGCAGGAGTAAGGGACCCCCCGAGGAATTTGTCCATGGCGTCTAGTGGGAAAACTTCCACTTCGGTATTCCTGTATGGTTAGATCTGGAAACAAGAGATCTTGGGCTGTGATTTTTATAAAGCCTCAGGACAGAACCAACTGCCTTAAGATGAAAGGGGGCAGTGAAGAAAAACAATTTTTATGCCAGAAACAGAGAAGTCTCCTCACAGGATTTTAATTTCCCTATGCTTACTGGAAAGGCAAGCAGGGATCAGCTCTCTGCTGATGACCTGTGGATGACAGTGTCAATACTGTGAATTCTAGAGCAAAATAATTAAAGAAGAATGTGCTGGGAGAAGTAAAAGAATATTCTGTTTCAAATGGGAAAAAAATCTAGACTGATATTTAAAGTGGTACTTGGGCTTCAAGAAGATTTTAAGAATACTAACAGTTCGATGGATGTTAAATAATGCTGCTTTTGAATTAAACCAACCAGGAAAAAAGTGTTAGAGCTTCACTGAATAAATGGCACTCAAATAATTAGCAGAAATTACTTCATTTTTCTGTCTTCAAGTTTTTCAGTTTAAGACTGTCAGAATATTTCTGGCAATATGCTGAACAACCCAGTGTCAATAGCCCAGTGTCAGCTCAGTGTGAGGGCTTGGGAGAGGTAAAAATGTATGTTCAAAGCAAAAGTTGTTTGCTCATTGTTGAGAGCCTTCCCATTCTCTGCTGCGAGAGCAAACCCTGTAGCTCAGGTACTACGGCTAATTAGGAACTTCTTTTGGGAACTGAAAGTAAAATTCAACAGTAGATTTTTAAAATTCCTAGATCCTTGTCTGTAGGGGTAAAAAAATACCTTGTTCTTTCTACTTTTTGTTTTCCTTCACAGAAAAGGACACTATGGATGTGTGGTGCAATGGTCAAAAAATGGAAACAGCGGTACGTGATCACTTCCAAAGTCTCTTCCCAGCCTCTGGCTACGCAACCAAAGCTTAGCAAAACAAGCTTCTGTCTTTCTGTCACGTCTACATTCATTTTTAGAGCAGGCTGGCAGGTAGAAGGCTTAATCTGTTTGGTGTTTCTTTGTATTATGATGGTTGTCACTACGCATACTAGGTAGGCTTCCCCCTCCTTGAAGGATGTGTCACAGTGGTTACTACTGCCACAGGAAAGCCCCTGGATGAGTATAAATTGTAAAATCAACAGTTGTGCTATACCTGAGAGTAGGATGAAGATTCACCAAATCATGGAACAGCCTGGGTTGGAGGGAACCTTAAAGATCATCTCATTATAACCCCTCTGCCTTTACAGGGATACTTTCCAATAGACCAGGTTGGTCAGAGCTCCATTTCTATAGAAATCAGTGGAAGAAACCCCCTTTCCAGTAAATCAGATTTTCTGCTCCTGATGGCTCTCAGACTTTCCTATAACGTTATAAATGCTCTAGGAGATATTCTTGCAAGTTGCACTTGCAGGTTCAGTTGTCAAACTGTGCTTCAATTAGATTGGCACATGGATTGTTCTGCTCTCCCAAAGATGACACAGCCATGCCTGGCAAAATCCGTAACAGGAAATTATATAACTGCAGCAGGAGCCCAAAAGACACAATCCAAAATACACAACTGGTACTCAATTCAGGGATCTCTTTCTGCATCCTGCTGTAGAAGGCATCCTAAATACTTCACCTTTTACAGCCACTTTAGCATAAGTTTGTGTGGCACTTACTGGCTGTAAAGCACAACTGGGCAGGAAGATGCTTTTTCTATTTTTGTTTACTAACATGGATCAGTAATATTAACTCACAAACTCCAGCTTTACCATTTTGATTATGTGAAATTTTGATTGTCATCTGATGCCCACAGATCTTTAACTGGACACGTTGACAAAGCCCTGCC
Organism: Oxyruncus cristatus; assembly: GCA_013399855.1. NCBI lineage: Eukaryota > Metazoa > Chordata > Aves > Passeriformes > Cotingidae > Oxyruncus > Oxyruncus cristatus. The sequence continues at coordinate 311,903 of VXAY01006082.1, forward strand.
TGAGACTCTGGAGCTTTGTTCAGTTTTTGGGCTGTTATTTGTTGCAGGTACCTATGGCTGCTGTAATGTGAGAACTACAAGTGATCTTGACACTGATGCACTCAAGCTTTTTCATTTCTTAAAATATTATAAGTCTGTTTTTATTCTTGTCTTCCTCCCTCCCAGGGTGAATTTGTCGAAGATGGGACTGAAACTCACTTCACTGTTGCTGATCACAGCTGCTGTATTAAGGCTGTCAGTAGTGGGAAACGAAAGGAGGGAATTATTCATACCCTTATTGTGAACAACAGAGAAATCCCAGAGGCTGTGGAGTAGCCTCTAGTTAACTGATTATTGTAGGACTAAGATCAGGAATTTTCAATTACTGTGGTAATTATTTTAATATGTACTACTTGGTACATCTAGTTTGTGCTGGGTTTATTTTCTAGTTTCTGTATATGAAATTATTCTTTTTGAGGACCAGATGAAAATAATTATATGCAACCTCTTACATTAGCAGTTTTTAAAAAACTGTATATATAGAATGTATATTATATGACTAAGTGTGGAGAACACTGGTGAACTTCAGTAGAAATTTTACACCAGGAAAAAATCTCGCTATAATAAAATGGAAGATAAATATTCAGTTACACTGAATCCTTATAACTGCAGGTGTATGTGGAGGGAGGAGAAAGCATGTGCTGGGCACTGGAATAAGCTGTTAAAGCTTTCTCAATAATTATTATTTTCTATTAAACTGACTACAAACCTTTTCAGGTGCAGTTAAGAGTTACAAAGTTAATAAAAAGGTTATTAATGAAATACATTATTACCTATACTTGTGTAACAGTATTAAAGTAACACTGAATTATAAAAACTGGGGTTTTTTCCAAGTAGGAGCAAGATGTTACATTGTGCCAAAAAATCCTTTAGGTTTTCTGAAAACTGATGCTGGTTAGAAATTGCTGCACTAGTTCAGAAAATCTGTACTGAGTTTTTTCAAAAACGAAAAGAGAAGAAAAAGAAATCCTGCCATGAAATTGCTTTAAAAAATGAAATCTCTTGAAGCAAACTGAAATAAGAGCTTATCCTTGTTTGGTGCTGTCTAACCTTAAATCTACAGCTCTGTGTTTTCATGGCAGTAACGTGTGAATTGAGAAACATGAGGAAAAAGGGAACAGAAGTAGAAAAGAATTTGTTGCTTAAATGGAATAGTTAAAATAGGAATAGGCTCTAAGAGCAACCTTGGGATTTCTTGAGAACAAAACTCATGTGTTAGAGGCTAACACACTACAAACTACCTTTTGCAAAAATAAGTATAACTAATCTTTAATAATTTAAAAACCTCAAACAAAATACGAATATATTAACTTAAAAGTTTCTTTTGTAATGATTTAAAAAAATTTCCACTTGGAACCTCAGAGTTCAGAATTAGATTTTAATAACTTAATTTCTTCTGGACTTGTGAGTGGTTCCTAGCACTATGACTAATAGCTTATGAGTTGCAGGTGCAGTACAAGTACCCTGGGAGTTCATTAACAAATTATTTTGAAAAGTTTTATTAAATGCTACTTTCATTTGTGTTTTAGAGATCAGATGCTCTCCATTAGCACAGTGCTTTACCTGTGGGTGAAATGCTTTTCATATGACAACACTGATGTTTTTTAATAGTTTTATGTGAGCCCTTCTCCTCCCCAGGTCATGGCAGTTTTGACCACAGGTGACTTCAGGTGAGAGGCTGACCTGATACTGACGGGTGAGGTACTGCAGAAGAGCCTTTATTTCTGTATTACAGCACTGCTTTAAGCTGTTTAGGTGTTTTAGGCCCAGAACTGGTGGTTTTAAATGCTTCAGTTTGGACAATCTGGTAGTAGCTTTTTGTTTGGGGCAATAGATCTGTTTTAAACGCTGTTAACATCAGGCATAGTTTTAGGCTTCAGTACAGAAAGTTTCCAAGTACCCAAGCGCTGGACTGAATCCCCTTTGACGGTGGAATTCCTATAATGGCTCTTGGGCTTTTCCATGTGCTGGCTTCAGGTCACTGCAGAAGCAATGTGGGCATACCTGGCTACAAGGCTGACAATGTAATCTTTAAAAGATATTGGTAAAGGTAGATTAATTGAAGATCAATTTCAAGCTGTAGTTTGAACCAGTTCTTTACTGTTTTGTAGCCTTTCAAAGAGGTTAAACGTTGCTGAGAAATGTGAAGCTCAAATACAGTCCAAATCACATTCCTAAGACTATATAAAAAAATACAAGTTAACTGATAGTGACATTAATACTTTTAATTTTGAATTCATGTATCTATAATGCTTAAAATAACTAATAAAACCTGTAACAGCAACTACTGTTAGAAATCATGCAGTATTGCCTCATGTTTGTCATAACTATGTGTATTTAACAGCTTGTCTCTAACTGGGAAACAGCTTTTATCTGCTACATTCACCTATTTAAGTCAAAAGAAAAACTTAGGAATCAAAGGCACAACCAAGACTTTTTGTTTCACTGACATATGCATTATGTCACATTAAGAAAATGCAATGGAAAAATTACAGCCTATGCAAACATCAAGTGTATAGTCCCCTACTCAGAACACTGTAAGGTAGAAGGTAAATGACCATGTAAAAGTTATACTGTATTTTGGGATGCTCTCCCTTCTGTTTCCGCTCACAGATAATTTTGTCCTAATCTCCTTAAGGTATTGCCTTACTCTTTTGTTCGTGGATGTTTCGGAGTATTTTGCATGAGGCACTTTGACCACAGCACGTTACTAAGTAGAGCATCCTCTTAAATCTAAGCACTAGACTTTGTTCTGACGGGATCTTCACAATAGCTACAGTTCTGATTAATTCTCACTCAGGATGCTGCTGGTTTCCTCAGGGAGCTCCATAATGCTCAGTCACTGGGGAACATGTCAGCAAATACTGTGGAAGGGCCCCAACACTGTTGTAAATGACAAAGATGTCGGGATTGTCCATATCATTTACCAAACTGTCATATATCCTAAAGGCATCCCCCTCCACAGCCAGTGGCATAATAATATTAGATGACTGGCCTTTAGTGTATAAGCCTGTTAATACATCAGCCTCAAACACGTACATTTTAGAGTCCATTTCCCCCATAGCTTTATCCTCAATTAGGTTTCTCAGGTTCCTTTTAAAGTAGATGCCAGGTCCATAAGTTTGTTCTGGAAAAAGAAAGAAAAATTTTCAGAAGAAGATGACAAAGTGTTCAACAATTGGTTCTTTTGGGGCGTAGCCCCAAGAGGCTGCTGCTTGATTCAGCAACATAATGTTACTGCTCAATATGTGCCATCTTTTTGGAAGGAAGTTTGATTAACTGCTGCTCCAGCGATAACCATTCAAATGTAACTTTTAATACAGTGATTGAAGCATCAAGGTCTGAAGTAGTTATATAAATATATGACTGACAGTTACAGTCATCACATACAAGGGACTCGTCCCTAGTAATAAGCACCAAAGGCAGCAAGATTTTAATAATGCAACCGACCAAAAAAAGCTTTGATGCTTATAAGAAGAATGTCACATAGAAGTGCTGTTACAGTATCATGTGGAAAAGTGCAAGGAAATTAGACCATCATCCTCTTTACTGCTCTTAGAGTGTGGAAATGTGCCATGTACATTGCTTAGAGAAAAAAAGGCAAATCTCCACTTTTAAACAGTTTATTGCCTGAAATCCCAATTCTGCAATCGACAAGCGAAATATAACACCCTTCACCTATTGCAGGATGAAGCACTAAAAGCTTATTCTTTCTCTTTCTGAAAACGTCTGTCTACTACAATATTTCATAGAGCCCACAATTTCTTCGGAGTGTGCTCCCATCTGAATGGCAGCTGAGCAGTCAGATTATGTGCTGCCTCTGACCACACCTGATCTGAGCAGGGGGCTGGGCCAGACAGCCTTCCCAAGTACCTTCACCTTATTCTGTGATGCCTTTGAACATGTTTAAAAGCACCAAGCTGGTGAGTGTATGTTTGCAGCAGGTAAATAAGGACCTTGACTTTCTTTAAAGAGTGATGCAAAAACATAAAACTTGGAGATGGAATTCTGTGTATAGTAACAATTCTGTCAGCAGTGTTTGGGCTAGGCTTGAATCCAGGCTTGTTGTCCCAGAGCCTTACTGGCTCTATGGTATCAGGGAGGAAAACCTTACTGTAGATAATAAAGTAAGCTCATACAAATCTAAATGCATGTGAAAAACAGTTATTGTTTAGGAATGACGATTTTTTCTGATTTTAACCTGAATTTAGTAGTCGGTCACTGTTCATTTTGATTAAAGATGCCAAAGCAAGTTCTTACCTGTTGGTGGAGAATACATCCTGTGAAATCCAGTCTGGCAAACTGAACTACAGAACTCAGCAGGAACATGCTGGTACAACTTGTGGGTTATTTTGGAGGTACCTTGTCTTTCTTCTATTCTTTTTTTCATTTGTTGGAATGCAGCAGATAGAAGAGGATTATGTATCTTTTCAATCTGTAACATAAATACGTAACAGTGCAGTATAAGCAGAGACCAAACAGAGACAACAGATTGCTGCGTTCTTCAATGCAAGAACCTTTGATTTAGTTTATACACATTGACCGCATAGCAGATAAAGTATCTGAAGTGTGCAACTGATCCAAGGAAAAACAACCACACCACTATCCCATGCCTCTCACTGAAATCAGTAGAATATTTCCTCTTGTGCTGATTTCCAGTACTTGAGTTGTGCTGAACAGATTGAGAATCTTATACATGAGAATAAGCTGTGTGGGTGTTACAGCCTATCCTTGTGAAGAACTGCAAGTGTCCAACAAGGCGTGGAGAACCTCAGCTCCCATTGATCAAAACTTTACAGCTGTCAGGGAAAAAGGGGGCACAGAGAAGAGGGTCTGTCCCTTGTGTCCCCAGTGCCCAGCTCTGTGCAGTGTAAATAATCACACAGAACCTCAAGCAAACTGTCTCCACCACTGGGGAGCCATAGCCCCATGGCAAAGGGCAGGACCAGGTCCTGTGAGACTTCTTCAGAGCCCTCTCATGCCAGACTGCTGAGCTTGAAACAAGCAGGGGCTGTAGTACTTCTGCTCTCTTAACTCATTTATTTCACTGAGCTACAACCGGTCTCCAGTGCAGCATTGTTTCAATTCTGATGTAATTTTTGTGTTGAGACTAGCAAAGTCTTTAGTTCTGCGGATCAAGAAGCATTTGGAGGGTACTTACTCTCATTTCAATGTTAATACCTTTCTCTTAGGCAGTTCAGCCCGTGGCAGTGGGGTTTCCAGTTACTACCCAGGCACACAAATCCCCATTTACAAACTTCTGTATTTCTCTGCCTTGCACAGCCTCATCCACCTCCTGTTCAGTAAAACACTGACACCCAAGCAAGATCCCAGCTTCAACACATAATCAGATCAGAACTCTGGCAAATTCAGTTGCTAATTGTTGGTGTCAAGCTCCCCAAAAGAAAACAGGAACAGTGCATTAGTGTCCTGGAATATTGTACTCCATCTACCATATCAATCTCATATTTGTCTAGTCCTATAAGGGAGCATTTAAAGCATGAAATATCAGGAAGAATATACAGTATAATTAAAAAGACTACGCAGAATTTCATCACTTTTTGAGTGATTATTTGCATTACGTTTAAAATACTTTTTATTAGGAGTAAAGACTGCATCTATTTTAAAGCTTAGGCTGACCTGATTCTAATTTTTAAAAGCAATATATTGAAATAGTTCATGCAAGTCTTTTAAGCATACATTAAACATGTTAGTTCAAAAATATGAGCTGAGATTCTGTTTTGCCCTCTTTACCTTGAGAACACGAAGTCCAGCTTTTTCAAACTGTTTCTGTCTGTCTTTAAACTCCTGGAGGTGTGACTCTACTGGTAAAATCTGGATGTAGTTAATAGTACTTGTCTCCTGAAGGTCTTCTTCTGAAAGTTGACCTGCATCTGGTTGGCCTGGATATGAATAAGGGAGTAAAATTTTCATATATCATAATGTCTGAAGCAAAGGGAAGGGGGAGAGATCCAATACTTTACTTGGTAGTTTAGTTAAGAACAAAGAATGTTAAGTATTCTCTGAAGTAATGTCAGAGGCTAACACTGAGAGAGACATATATATGTATATAAATGTATTCTATTTTTCTGCATTTATTATAAAGAAACCAGAGAGGGAACAAAAAAAAAAAAGCATTTATATTTTCCACTACCTTTCTCCACAGCCCAGTCTTCATATAAAAGGTGTCTATATTGAATGGCTTTACAAACATGAATTAAAATCAGCCACTCAGTAGCTTTTTGAAATGCCCTTAGTTGTATCAACTGTTCTTGAGAGCCAAGGACTCTGCAGAACAAGTCTGCTGCTGAGTCTTGCAACAGTGGTCCAGCTGTAGCCAGCAAAAGAGCTCAGCAAAAGTTAATTAAGTGCAAATTTTGTAAGTCTCCAGTGGCCAGGCTTTTAAGTGAAGGTGTCCTGGAAGGAGTCCCACTACAGCTGGTTGTACATCATGGCCAGCCCCTATATAAACTGTGCCCTACTGGGAGTGCTGCCAAGTGAGCAACCACAGCTAACCAACGGACCTCAAGGGGCTTACGTGTTCAAAGCACAGGAACATCAGTAATTAAAGCAATATTCAGCATGTGTGTGAACTGAATGCACGTCTGTCCACTCTCAGCAGTACTAGGATATACATTGCTTCATACATGCCCTTATTTAGGCACTTATTTACTTAATTAGTCACTATTTACATACACATTGAGTAGAGCAGTTTCTTTTGTTCAGCTACAGTCTTCTCTTGCATACGAAGCAGTAGATTCTCAGTAGTGAGCACTGCATCAACCACAGCATCAGGAGGGCCTTGAAATTCCAGTCTTACTTTTCCACCTCTCACTTCTTCTGATACACATACATTAGAAGGCTGCTCTCGAAAGAGTTCTGCAAACTCCTTTTTACCGAGGCAAAAAATGTAGTTGTTTTCAATAACAGCACGGCAGCCTTCCTGAATTTGTACCATTCTCTGCAGCCATGATTCTGCTGCTTCCACTGCTGTATGTGTTCTCCCTCTAAGTTCAATCACTGGTTCTTCATTTGCAGTCTCTTTTATGCTTTGACTGCCTGACTCTGTACCTGGAGGAAAGGCAAGTACATTAGAAGAGTGTAGAGCTTTCAAGTGCTGACACCAATTCCTACTTGTAATCCAAGCTGTACAGTGCAAGAAACACACTGCTCTTCTGGTATGCTCAAAAAAGAGATTATACACCAGGAGGTAAGGTTTTCAGGAACTGCACCCACACACACATATGCAGAATTTATTTGCCTTTCACTAAATGACTTCCAACAAGTTAGGCACCGATAATAATTTTTGGTTTAAAATCTTAAAAGGGACTGCCCAGTTCCATTCCTATTAATGTAAAAATAAACAACGCTCAAAACACTTTTGCCTCCCCCTTTCTCCAAGACACATATGAAAATATTAAGTTCTTTTTAAAGGAAGGTGATTTTGGATTCTCAAATCTGGAGTGTTCATTTACTTGAAATACCCCTTCTGTTCATTACTTACTTGACAGATCACTTCTGTTTTCCAGTTTGTGTTTTGCTGAACAGAATTTTCTCTGGAAAACCTTGAAAGATAAAAGTTTAGGAGCAGTTTGCAATCTCTGTTGTCAAAAACACAATTCGTCTCTTCAAAACTCTGTCAGATAGGCAGTTTACAGCTGTACATACCCCTGTATATACCTCACACATACCCCTGGCCCCCAAATTCTGAAATTGTTAATGGCTGGCATTTGTCAGCTTTTCCCAAAATGTTATTCCTGACAATATCAAATGCACTCTTGTTCTTCTGCATCTCCCAAGGTTAAGACACCTTACACACTGAATGGCACCTTTACCAACTCCTTGTGGTTGTGGCATATCTAGAACTTATTCAACCACATAAGAAAAGGTGTTCATTACTTGCAGTTTAATGCTGATGAATCCTTACTCAGTTTCAAAATCCAGAATAGTCCCCTGCCTTTAACCCAAACTCCTGTTTGTGATCCCACGTGGAAAACCTGTAAGAGGCTGCTAGGCAATGGATTACCAACCTGCATTTCCTTTTTCATTCAGCAAAAAGAGTTTTTGCTGTGCCCTGATTGTCAAGGGACTAAGTGATGAGCACATGGCTGTCACACAGCTTCTGTTAGAGTTTATGGGACTGTTACAGAACATGGATCTGCCCTTAAAATCACAAAATGGTTTGGGTTGGAAGGGACTTTAAAAATCATCTAGTTCCAACTCCCCTCCACCAAGTTCTTGCACATGTTGAAACAGTGGATGGTTAAAGTTAAATGGGAACAAAAGTAAACTCTGTACTCTTATAATAGATGGCTATCTGACATCAGACAAATATTCAAAAGCGGGGAAATGGCATGCTGTCTGCTGGAAACCCTTCTATTAAGTCATATAATCTGTTGATAGTGTTTTGCCCTAGGAACTTCATACAAAAAAAAAAATCGTTAAAGAAATTTCCTGAGAAGGAATAAGTTTATTCCCTACTGCGTGAAGAGTGGACTCTTTCTTATAAATTCATTGACAGTCATGAGAATTTCAAAGCTCTCTCCCCTTTTATCAGACTACAAAGTGAAGACTTCCAATTTAGTGAAGAGAAAATAAAGATTTGCAAAGATTAATAATACCTATTAATGAAACAAATAGTTTCATAAAGGGTCCTGCTGCTCATAAATGCTGTTAAGTAGTATAGAGCAGAGACTGCCTTCATTTTTAGTCATCGATGGGAATATTTTTACAGTTCTATGTTTTCCTTATGGGTAGTTAACAACAAATTTGTTACCTGATAGGCATTATGGTCATTTGGGCAAATGACAAACTGCACATCTCTCTTCTTCTCGGGGTGTGCCCTGGCAAAATTTAAAACCGCTTCAATCATGGTCTCTGCCACTATATCAACAGGCAGGTTTGATGGCCAGTTTCCTGGAAAAGAAACTGAGGGACATTGCTGGTCCTGACTCAGGCATTCTTTCACTGCACACTTTAATTCCTGCAGGAAAAACAAGTATTTCAGTCCTCAGATCACCCAACATGAAAATCGATTAAAATCCAATGTAACCGGTCATCACCTCACACTGTAACACTGGGTGTTTGTGTTCTCTCAATACCACGTGCAGTACAAACTCACAAGGCAGATAATACCCTTTTGTTACTATGAGTTCCTTATAATGTGTCGAAAAACTAAAATGATTCCTCAGTTTCTCCTGAAGACCTGGACCCGCTTTTTGCAGCAGTCTTGAAAATGAGCCGGGAGGCTTTCCGCTCCTAAACACGCAGTTAACAACAGCTGTAGTCTGCAAGGCAAGAGTGCAAGTTTCAGTGGACTTCAAGTTTACTACTTTGATATTATAGAGAGCATTCTTTCTAACCACAATTCCTGTAAAAAGGCCTGACTGCAGCAGATCAGCTGCTTGAAAAGTTTTCCTACTACTTACTACTGCAGGCAGCACTGGAATACATCAAAGTATGCACCTTGCAGTAGCAGTAAATGCAGATATTTTCAGAAACAAGCAGTGTGCACAAGAGCTGTTCCAGTCATCAGAGTGTATTCAGCTCAGTTTTTCTGCCACTATCAAAGTGACCCACATGTGCCTCATCCAATCCAATCCTGCTGCCAGTTATCAAGGAGGAGACAACTATGCCTATGCCCTGTTTAAAGGTAAGGTGAACATCATCTGTATAAGCTATTTTCAGCTGTTTCAGTGTTTTTTTAAATATCTGCAGTAATGGCATCTATGAGAACATAAATTATAGGAAAAAAAAGCAAAGAAGAAAATAAGAGTAGAATTCTAGGGAATGCATGATAAAATGTGAATTCCCACGATGTTATAAGATAAATCTTAACACAGAGATGTATTATTAATCATTCAATCTCTAGCTGCTTCCTATTATAACAGCATGTATACAAAAAAGAAATAAAAACATTCTAAAGTTTAATACCTGTTTAGAAAAAAACAAACAAACCACAATTCCTTGCCACTATAATTTATTTACCATGTGTAAATTCTCATCAGGTTGAGAAAAAACCTATTTAGTGGACCAATACAAAATGTGTTCTGAACTCTTGTGCTCCAAATTCTGCAAAGACTTGGAGGAAATACCATGCTCAACAAATTTCAGGACAGACTTACGTTCTGCTCGTCAAGGTGTCCTCTTGCAATGCGCAAGCGAATGCCTTCATATTTGATGAAAGTTAAAGACTGGCTTGGTGAAGATGACACAGTTTCCTGAAGTGAACCGGAATAATCCAGAAACTTTTCACAGGTCTTCTTAATTTCTGCAACTGTTGCCTCATCAATGTTCACCAGGTGGATTTCCCTGAGAAAGCTTGGTGGATGTGCCTCAACAAATTGCCTTACAGCCATTACAATCACCTGAGCACACAGATCGAGTGGGAAGCCAAAGACACCCGAGCTCACTGCTGGGATAGCCACAGACTTTATGGTACGTTGTGGAGCACTAACGTAAAGCAGAACATTCATAATAGCTTTCTCAAGTAGGCAACAACATCTTTCCTTTTCAGAAGCATTCCACTTCGGACCAACTGCATGAATTATCATCTCACAAGGAAGCTTCCCTCCACCTGTTACTGCTATTTCACCAGCTTGGAGTCTGCCATACTTCTGAACGTAGAAGTTGCTTTCCTCTTGTATTTCTGACCCTCCAGCTGCCACAAGGGCGAAAGCGAGACCTCCTGCATGCTCTAGGTATTCATTGGCTGCATTCACCAAAGCATCGACCCTGTGTTCTGTGAGATCACCCTTACAAACACAAATGTCAATTCCCTTTAGTTTTTTCCTGTATACTTCAACAGTGCCTTTTGTGCTTTTGAAGGCCAAGGTACAAGCAAACTTTTGGAAAATGAGATTACTTAGACAGTTGTCTCTTCTCTTAAGAGCTTCATAGGCATCTTTTTTGATGGGTATCAACAAGCTGACCTCATCCATTACCGTGCTTGACCCTAGGATACAGAATATAAAGTGAAATAGAAGATACTACTGTGAAAACATTGCTTCTTATAGAGAAGAGTAGTTTATAGCTCTCAATTTTATCCTGCTGTCATTACTAAGCAATATTTTTTACCCAGTGTGATCTTCTCTCTCCCCTTTTCAGAGGCGTAGAAAGCCCAACCAACCCAAGAGAGTCACTAAAAGATGACAAGAACAGCATCACTGAGCCTGTGGTGACTTGAGAATTTGGGTTTGCCTTATTTTTTTACCCAAGAAGGAAGTTTGGTGTAAGATGGCACTTGTGTTCTCTCCTGGCACTTATGTTCTCTCTCTCTCCTTTCTACTGTTCATTCTCCGCACCCTTAGGCTGACACAACCATTGTTGGGGGCATAGCCTTCAATGAATCAGTGACATATCTGAATCTAAAAAAAATTAAGCACGCTAGAAAACTTAATTTCATTTAGAGCCCCAGCCTCAAAAGACTGATTCAGCAGCACAACAGAATGGGCTGAGAATAAATGGTGGGAAGGAGGATAAAGGAGCAGACAGGCACTGTTACAGGGCTTTGTTACCTGGCTGCAGTGTCACCTTGATGTTGGGCTGCATTTAACACTAAAACTTCAGCTGAGAAAGCAAAATGTGATAAGCCACGCCATAATCATGGCTTCAAAATGCTTGCAAAGCAGAAAAAGACACTTCTTCCCCTCCGAGATTGTTTTGCTGAGCAGGCTGAAGCTTGGCTCCGCCCTCCTCAGGGCCTTCTTAGCATTTTGTTACTGATTTCCAGGAAGGGCTGAGGATAAGCACCCCAGGCCTTTGCAGTGACTCTCAGCCACACCAGCAGAGGAACACTTGCCTATGGGTTCTTTTAACTGCGCCACAGAGATCTTGTGCTGAGCTTTAATTCTGTGAGTCTTGTTTGGTCTACAGTTAAAGCCCTCGAGCAAGTTGTTTCTTTCTATGGAACTTTGATCAGAAAGGCTTTTGAAAGCAGTTTTTTTTTAGGGAACAAAGATCACGTGGGGCAGTTTTTACGTTATCGCTATGGCTATACAGCCCTCTCCTGGCAGACGTCAGCACTACCATATGCGGCCATTATGTTAATTAGTTTAAATCAATTTCTGCGAGTTTAATCAAACTTCCCTCCAGGGTATGCTGCCTCCTTGTACAAAAGAGTCTAACGTTTTGCAGTTTTAAAGCATACACACCGATTCATCCAAACGCTTCTGAGCTCTTGCTTTTTTAAGGAGACACAAAAGCAAATCCCGCTGAAGTAATCAATGAAGTAATGTTGATTCCTAACCTTGTCTAATTAATACTAATTCATATTAGTTATGAATTTCAGGTTGCTTTTGGCTATTCCACGTTGAAGTTTTACAGTTTGATGGCTGTGGATGGCACTTTTCAACTTACATACAGGCACACACTTCGCAGATGGCTAAATGAGAGGCTTACCCAAACCGATCTTCTCTTCCGAAGTCCCTAGAAAGTAACTCTGTAGTAAAAACAAAAAAACAAGAAACAAAACAAACAAACAAACAAACAAAAAAAAAAGGGAAAAAGAAAGAAAAAAGAGAGAGAGAAAAAAAGGAAAGAGAAAGTACATGTTACAAATAACAAAGTAGATGGGCTGCCTTCCTACGGGAGCGGTTCTGTTGCAAACCAAGCCGGCAGCACCGGCGTTTAAAACATCTGTACGAACTTTTCTGATATTTTACAGCGCTACTCGGAGCTGCCGGAGCTCTGTAGGCGAAGTGGCCCACAGCATCCTCTGACCCCGTCTGACCGGCGAGGGCAAGAAGCCGGGAAAAGTCACTTGTTCCCGGGCACCATCCGGAGGACGGGACTGTTGTTTCCCCAAGCCCCGCCGGGAGGTCCCGCCGCACCCCAGCCCCTGAGGGCGCCGCCGCCGCGGTCCCTCCGCACCCCCAGCCCCGCTCCGGTACCTGGAAGGCCCCCATGAACCGGCTCTGTGCGGCACCGCCGTCTGCCCCTCAGCGCCCGGAGCTGGAGTGGGGCCCGGGACGGGGAACAGCGGGCAGCGAGCGGGAAGCGAAAGCGAAAGCGGGCAGCGAAAGCGAAAGCGGGCAGCGGGAGCGATCATGGCGGCAGCGCCGCTGCTCGTGCGGCTCAGCCCCGCGCCCGACCCCGGCGACAAGCCGATCCTCAAGCTCCAGGCGTACTTCCAGTCGGGAAAGAGGTCGGGGGGCGGCGAATGCAACGTGCGGGCGGGCCCCCAGCCTGGCACCTACTTGGTGGACTTCCATGAGCAGCGAGGTACAGGGCGGAGGGCACGGCTCGACGGGACGGGGGTGGAGGGAGCGGCTGAGCCGTGTGAGGGGCTGGAAATGGCCGCCAAGGTACCATCTTGAGCCTCTGGGCAGGGCAGGGCAGGGATGGGGCATGGATAGGGCAGGACAGGGCGTCTGTGGGGCAGCTGGTGTTGCAAAACGTGGAATGTGTCAAGAAGAAGTAAGTCTATCATAAGTCTGGATGTTCTTTGATGTAAGATCTTCATCTACTTTCAAGCCTAATCAGCAAGAAAGGAGAACTAATCAGTGGGACAGGCAGCAGCCAGCATTCCTTGATTAAGGGCATCCGGGAACTAACAGTCTTTAAGGATGAATGAATCAAGCTGTTGATGTATGTCTATGTTTTTGCTAACATGGCAAAGTACTCAAGGCCCATGTACTCTATAGGTGAACTATATTCATTATAATGCTAAAAATTACGCCTACAGGTCAAAAAGATCCCTGCTGAGGTGAAGACCCCCTGAGCATGCATAAAAGTTAGCTGGGGTTATGTAACTTGTGTGGAAATTACTAACCAATCGTAATAGAGGGGCTGTGCTTGGAAAGTTACTAACTCTGAGTTTCCGTGGATAAATAATGGTCCAAAAAGTCATTTGGGGCATGCTTGGTTTGTGGAATACCACTGAGCACCCAGGCTTGCACAACTCTGAAATAAATAATCAGTGTCTCTCTGGAGTGTGTAATTATTGGCTTGATTGCACACCAGGTAATGAATCTGTTTTTGTGGGCAACACTGGTAGCCAGCACGTTTTCAGGTAACTTAATCAGCCTGATCTGCCTGTCCCCCAAATTACTGTAGATAAGAAGAGCGTGGAATCCCGCACGAATCATGTCTTGGAAATGGGTGAAAAACGCCTGAAGATACTCATCCAGCCAGGAGAAGGGGACCAGAGCAACAGCCAGGTTACAGCGCAGGCCTCCGCCAGCTACGACGTCCTTGCCAGCCCTGTCCTGCCCCAGCAGGAGCAGTGGGCAGCCAGTGGCCATGGGGATGTGGCAAGGGAAGTCCTTACCAAAAAGGTACATCGGGACAAGCACTGTCACAAACTGCCCTGCTCGGAGTTCCATGTAGTCCTTTATGTTGTACTTCGATATTTCATGCCAAGCAAATGTCAAGCAAACATAATCTTAGTAAATAAAAGGGGGACCAGGAATGACTTCTGAGTGCTGGACCAGAGGTCAATCCACACATGTGTTTACAGGCAGCATGTTGTCCAGCATGTCAACCACTACTTCCCAAAGCATCACCCTGGTAGGTTTCGGGGGATAGTATGCACCGAGGGCTGCTCCCAAAGGGTGGAAGAATTGTATGAGATATGGATCCCTTCCAGATACACAGATCTCTAACATTATTTCAGCGTGGTTTGCACCTTCAGGCAGCCCTAATTAGTTCCATGCCTTACCTCAGCATTGAAAAAATCTGCTCTGATGTGAGGTAGCACAGCAAACATGATTTCAGACACGTTGAAGTTATATATAAAAGAAAAGATCAGCTGTGTGTTAGGGACATGGGACAGGGCCAGGCTACATAATGTGGATGTGGCTCTATTGAGACACTGATATCTAGCTCAGAGGGTTTTCCCTGTTTTGCATGGTAGCAGAGATGCATCTTTTGAGGTATAGCACATGCTACCTTAGTGCTTACCTGGCATCTGTACCAGTATACTGCAAATTTCCCTATCCTTCTGTCTGTGTAAAGTAGACATGTGAACATGTTGTTATTTTCCAGAATCCTGTTTTTTTCCCAAACTCTGAGTTACTAAAGCATGACTTTGGGGAAATATTTAAAGAAAGTTAATAAGTGAAATCTAGGAAGTCTAATAAATAGAGAACAATGAAATATAACACATACGTGCTGTTAAAATATGTTGTATCTGTGTTACCCGACACTAAGGGGACAGACAGATTCTTTTGGGGATCCTTGGCAGAATAATGATGGCACTAAGTTGTAGTTACAATTAAAGTTTTGTTTGTTTTTTTTTTTAAAAAGGATTTTATGATTAGCATAGCATAGAATTAATGATTGGAATAGCACAGAATTTCCACAAGCAGAATCAGTGTAGGACAATTTTATGAGTGATGTAGCACTGCATTTGATAGAACAGCTTAGCTTATTGTTTCTAGTGACCTGGACCCTCTGCAAATCATGTCAAATCTTAATCTCAGCTTGCTGTATTGATAGAACAACACAATCTAGACTCAAAAAGCACACAAAAGCATACGAGTCATCCACTCAGTCCTCAAAGGAAGCAGAGGACAGTGGAGGTGTGCCTGGCCCTTGGTGGATCATGAGTCTCATCGTCCAGCAGCAGTTGCAGTCTGGGTTCCCAGTTAGGACTTGTAACTGGTTGATTTTGTTGACAGTGCTGCTAAACCTCCCTGCTCTGTGATGGGGTCAACATCACCTGGTTGGCAGGGTGCCTGGGACCTTCAAGGCCATTAAGGAGGGGACTGCTCAGCCTGGTGCCCAGAAAACTCAAGGATGATAGGGAGGGGGAGAAGAAATCTGTTTGCTTTGTCTACTTGGTGTGCAGGACTTTTAGGGCCTGATAATGAGGAGAAAATGGACTAATACACGATGAGCTCAGTTGCAGAGGATGGCTGTTTGCCTTGTAAAATGGCATTAGTTATGCTAACCCTGTTGCCAGAGGTCAGGAGCAGAGAGTCCTGGTGACAGTCTCAAATTAAGTAGCAAAGTTACTGTTTCTGCTCCTGCAATGCCGATGACATTAACAAATTTCATTTTTGCTGCTAACTTAGAAGCAGATTGTGTTACTTGCCTGTGTGCAATGTCCTTATTCATGACATGAAAGAAACACTATGTGCAAGTGTGCTTATTGTAATCTGCCCCTACTGAGATGAACAAGGCTTCTGCTTGCTCAAAATATAGAAGCAGCAAGCAGAGAATTTTAGAAAAAACTAATGTTGATGTATTCTTGTCTTTTCTTTAGATATTTCTTACAGTATCTGCTACTTTGAATGCCAGTATGTTCTCTAAAGAGCAAATGAAGAAAATTACCATCATATGTCCAAACTTAAAGAGAGAGAGAAACCCTGACATTGATGGCTTTGAGAAATTGACAGGAGATTTTACAGATATTGAAAAAGCTTATCACTACTTTGAGGATATCCTTGCAGGCGATGACACAAACCGTGATTTTTCTCATTCTGAAAGTCAGAATGGTTTGAAAGATGAAAATGATCTGAATACTGAAGAAAGGAACGATCTTACAGTTATGACTGCTCTCTATGAGTATTTTAGTCATACCCGCAAAAAAGATATTGAAGAACTACGTGAACGCTTTGGAGTGCGTATAAAAAGTAAAGACAGTCACGATGGAAACACATCAATATACTTGACTTCTGATAAAAGTCCTGCATCACTGCAAGCAGCTAGGGATTTTTTTATCAGGACTTTTCAGAGAAGTGTAGGAGGTCTGAAACAGGAAAAAATTCCCATAACAAACAGTTACCCATTAGGGGAGGCAATAATGAAATTGAATGAAAGGTTTAGTAATCTTCTTGCTAAAGTGGAAGGGAATCAATTCCTGCTCCGTGGTCCAGAGAGTGAGATTTTAGCTGCCAAAAGATTTTTAGCAAGGGAAGGTAAGAACAGCCAAGCTGAAAAGAATCTGAAAGTATCAGCTATACTGTACAAATACAGGGATGAAATTGCAGTTGATGCTTCTGTGTTTAAATTATTGGAAACCATATTAAAGAAAGAATTTGAAAACATTGAAGACAAATTTGATACAAGAATAGAAATAAAAAACAATTCGTATGACCAGAAGATGCTTATACTGTTTAGGCCTAAGATCCAAACTTCTGATATGTCATCACATGCTACTGAAAGTTTCATCAATGTATTTCAAAGTGCCTCTGCAATGTTAAGAGAAAAAGTCATCAGCCTGAAGCTTTCAGAAGATCAGAAGAAAACTTTAAATATGCTACTGAAGGAAAAACAATTGGAAGATCTTCATGTAAAACTTAAGAAGAAGGAAGGCAAGTTAATCTTAAACGGTTTACCAGACCATCTTTGTGCTGCTGAAAAGCACATTATGAACCTTCTTAACATTGAAGACTCAACACAAACTAAAAATAAGGCACCACTGTCCTCTGATCTCAGCTTTCAAGAAGCTACAGGAGTACTTGGGAAGAGATCCAATGTCAGGCAAAAGAATAATCTTACTTTTGAAGGACAAGCTAAGGCAAAGACAGAAGACAAAGACAATGATGAGTGTCCAATTTGCATGGACAGAATTAAGAATAAAGAAACATTGAAGAAGTGCAAACATGCATTTTGCAAAAGTTGCATTGACCAAGCCATGGCTATTAAGCAAGTTTGTCCTGTTTGTAATACTGTCTATGGAGTCATGAAAGGAGACCAACCAGAGGGAACAATGTCAACTAGACAAATGAAGTCCTCTCTCCCTGGTTATGAGTATTGTGGCACTATCGAAATTAACTACGTTATGAAAGGTGGTGTTCAAACTGTGAGTATATTTAAAGATTCCTAAACGATATTTTTCCCATAACAAAACCAATATTGAATATAAAATTAACTGTTTTCCCATTATTTTAATTCAAGTCCGGGAAAGACCTTTCTTTGGTCTGTATAAATATGCAAGTAGTTAATTCAGTGGTTCTGGGTGTAATTAAGTAATATAGCAGGAATTAAATGGTCAGATGGTAGCCCTCCATTTTATATGCACCAGGACAGAGCTACCTGTCTTTAATTTGTACACTGGGAATAACTGAACTGATATCTGTGGAGTGATATCATGTAAGTTTTGTGAGTATAATGATTCTCTGGGGCATTCTCTTCTCTGTAAATACCAATGGACAAAAATGAATAGCAGGCTGGCTTGTAAGGTTTCCAGATGAGAAATCAGCGTTTGTTATGTCCTTGGATTCCTGACTTGGACTGAGGATGGAATAAATGAAAAAGTCAGGGCTACCGTGACATGCACTGGGGAAAGAGGGGAAAAACAAATCTAAAAATTACAATGGATGCATGAGTGATGACAAAAAAATGTGACTGAAACTTATGTGAAAGAAAGTGTCTAATGAAAAAAAACCTCCCTAAGATCAGTCATCAGTCATGCTATATCCTTCTGAATCAAAGACAAGATAAAAAGTATTCTGAAAGCTGGGATGTATAATTTTCATGCTTTCAAAGCATTTATGATATACAATGTGGTTTTGTTTTGTTTTTTCTACAAAACAGAGCAACCACCCAAACCCAGGGCAGCCTTATCACTCAACTTACCGAACAGCGTATTTACCTGACAATGCGGAAGGGCGAGAAATTCTGGGGCTCCTCAGAAGGGCCTTTGACCAAAAACTGATTTTCACAGTGGGGCAGTCACGTACTACTGGTGCACAAAATGTTATCACGTGGAATGATATTCACCATAAAACTTCCATGATTGGAGGGCCTACCAAGTAAGTAGTCTTCTCTTTATATAACATTATTTCTACTCATATGAGTCAGGAAGGCTGCCCTGAATGTTTTCCATATTAGAGCTTTCAAATTTTGTCACTAACAAAGTGATTGTGGAAAGGTCTGTGGATCCAGACATAAACCACCTTCACCTGTTTGGACAGATGGAACAAGGATGAACTTAGTCTTCTGTTGCCCCTCAGGCCACTCAATCGCCAGTGAGTTGTGGCACTTAGGTAGTAACTGCTCTGATTAGAAACTACTTCTAGTACAGGACTGGACAGCAAGCTCTGGATAGCACCTAAAGACTCCTCATCTCAGCCTCTCCTGTTACCTGCTATTTGGCACCAGAAGGTGCTGGTCCATTATTATCCCAGTAAAGATGGCACTCAGACTTTGTAAAATATGATTTGAAATTCTAGTTAATGGAGCTAGCAGCAAAAAGGAAGAGATTGTAGTATAGATATGGTCATGTCCTTTTAGGTGGTAGGAACCATGAGTTGTGTAGCATTCAGTGGGTCTCTGCTCAGAACACAGGGCACTGTGCTGGCCCCATCCACAGAAAGGGTCTTTCCCATTTTGGTCTTTCAAGCTGTCACAGGTTTTTCTGAGTAGATGACAACTCTATTCAGCGTTTCTTGAGGACTCGCTGCACTTCCAGATAAAGGCAAGGACATGCGGATGGAGCAATCACTGGTACTGAGTGGGAGCTGCCCGCAGCAGAGACATGAGGGAGGCTTGAATCAGCCCTTCATATCCTTCCAGGGCTTGTTGCAGCCTCTAAGGGGCGGGTGTTGTTGCAAGATCGAAAGATTCGTGTCTAGATCCTCCTGGCTGGGCTAGGATCATAAAAGAGGAAAAAGTATCAGTTTCACTTTTTCTCCCACTCTGCATAGATTCTCTCCCTGGTTATCACTTTCTTCATACACACTTCTGGTTATGCACTACTTAAAAATCCAGAGGTGCCATTGTGTTTCTGATTTGAATGCTCACTTAGATACGCTTCAGATACGATTTTTCTTTTTAGAAAGATGTACACCCAAACACCCTATCATTTTGAAGAGATACAGCAGGCAGCTTTGAAAGTCATGTTCTTATTGTCAGTTTGGACAACAAAATGCAACACCTCCTTAACTTTCTAGCTTTACCCTGTCAGTACCACTTCTCTGACCAGCAATATGGGATCTGTTTTCTCTGTAGGGCAATATGGTGCATAAAACTTTTGTAAAGAGATTTATAAAAAGATTTTGATGGGAAGAATCTTTAGAACTTTCAAGTGCTTCATTGCAAAAGTAGCTCAAACAATTCTTTTCTTCTCCTAGTTTTGGTTACCCTGATCCTGATTATCTGCAGCGGGTTCGATCAGAATTGAAAGCAAAAGGAATTGAATAAAGAAATGTCAACAACTGTCAACTCTTACGTGTAATAATTGAACTATAGCAGTCAATTTACTATTCAAGCACTAAGAGGAAAGAAATTACTTTGTTCAAGTTCTGTACCTAAATCACTTATATTTCACACTCAGCTAAGAAAAGTAATCTTTTATCATCAAACAATATATGTTCTTTTCACAAATCATTCACTTTTCTATATGTGCAGTCTTTACAAAATTTGGGTCTTGTGAATGTAGTATCAGTACTTGTTGCACCTGTTGAATATCAAATATATCACTTTGTTTATATTGCTTTACTGGTGACTCTGATCTCCACTTTTTCCCACGTCTTCTTCAGTCTGACTGCCAAAAGCAGTACTGGCTTTTGTTAGATACACTTAACTTTAGTAGAAATACTTAACATTAACTTTGTGTTATTATTGTCTGTCATGGTGAATAGCATCATGTAACTCATCTAACAGAAAATTTTCATGGAGCTGCTACAGTGTCAGCTGCGATCAGGCTATGGACTTCTGCTTATTTTCCTTTTCATGGTAGAAATGTCATTAGTGGTTTGAGTTTTGCACATGGAATTAGCGTGGCTCATGTATGAGTGGGTATACATGGATGCTGCTGTATTTTTAGCTCTGCAGAAGTGAAGAATGCTCAGAGCCACCTTGAAGCAAATGGAAAGTGTATGTGGCCAATCTCTGATAATGGGCTCCTGGGTCTGTGCCTGCCATTGTGCTTAAGCTTAAATACAACTTATAAATCAGCTTTGCAACTATACAACTGTATTCTTCCCATTGATTCCAATATAGGTTTAAATTGTATCGTAAAGTTACTCTGCAGTGTCTAAACAACCTACTAATTACCTGTGTCGTGGTGTGTCACAGAGATAATTTCAGTGAGTTGAACCATTTTTGTAAGGTTACTGAATACAACTAATAAAGAAAATATAAAAATGCCATCTGTGTGTTTCTGTATTCTTCAGTACACAATTTTTCTCCTTCTCGTGATACATATAGCTGTATATTTTTTAAAATGTAGGAGCTTCCCTGCAACACAGTGATTTGGGGGGATTTGGACTCCATGCCATCTCCCTTTTTTTTTTAAGATTCCCGCCTTGGGAATAGGCAGTACTACTTCACCATTTTGGCTTTCATATTTAGTAGTATTGGGCACTGTTTGGTTTCCATGTGGCTTGGGATGTCTTTACAGCTGCGGTTTTGTGTTCCTGTGTTTGTTCTAACATTTTACACTATTCCGTGTTCCCCCCGTTTTCTGTGCAGTAAGATACCAGCATTCCAGTTGTTTCTACGTGCCTGAGCTTTTCTGCACACTGAAACAAGCTGTTGTACTTTAATCCCAGCTGGCAACTACGTATCACACAGCCACTCACCCCCCCAGTCCTGGTGGGGTGGTGAATCGGAAAGGAAAGGTAAACCTTGTGCTTTGAGATGAGAGCAGTTTAATAATTGAAGCAAAATAAAATATACTAATAAAAATAATTGTAATGAAAAGGGAGGGGGGAGAAAATAAAACCCAGGAGAAACAAGTGATGCACACTACAGTTGCTTACCACCTGCTGACCAGCCTGTCACTGAGTAACAATCACCGCCCCCCAGCTGACTCTCCCCAGTTTCTATATTGAGCATGATGCTCTATGGTGTGAAATATTTGGCCACTTTGTGTCACCTGTCCTGGCCATGCTCCTTCCTGGCTTTCTGTGCACCTGCGTTTTGGCAGAGCACAGGAAACTGAGAAGTCCATGACTTGGGGTAAACACTCCTCAGCAACAGCTAAAACATCAGTGTGTTATCAGCATTGTTCTCATACTAAATCCACAACACAGCCCTGTACCAGCCACTAAGAAGAAAATTAACAGCTGTGAAGATCAAATCTCCCTAGCGTCTTTTTGTCCCTCATTTCACTTTCTGTCCCATTAAGCCATTTCACAGTGTCACACTCCTATCCAATAACTCACTGACTCCCATTTTGCCTGTGGCAAGTTCTGCAGGCTGAGTTGTGCAGCAGAGTCCTGTCATGGAAAGCTCCCAAGCCTTTACCCTATAACCAGCTATACAGACCTTTACTTCCTAATCATAGCTGTACAGTTTAGGAATAAATGTACTTGATCTGCAGTCACAGACAGGAATTTTGCCTGGGTTACAGAAAGGGAGGAGAGCATGTAACAGGGCTTGCTGTGGAGAGAACACTGTATTAGGAAACAACAGATTAATCAGTTGCCCATCGAGAAACAAAGGCATTCCCATGGGTTGCTCAGCAGTGTGTCTGATGATACGTTTGCTTAGCTGGCATCCACTCATACTTATCATATTTAATGACATTTGGTTATTTATCCATCTTCTCTACGAACTTTCAGTGAAGTTGGGGGGGAAGTAAGTTATCTGCTATTTTAGCGTTACATTAGTGAAATACAAAGTATGAAATAGCTGAGAACTGTAACCTTTGAAAGGAGAAGTTCTGAGCACTCAGTCAAAAATAGCTAGCTGTCACGTTGGTCTGACGAAAATACTCTTTCGTTGCAATCTTGCACAGTTGTAGAAGCTTCTCTGACAGAGAATCATGAAAACGGGAATTTTACTTTGGGTTATGACTTGATTTGAAAGTTTAAGGCAGGGAGAGCGAGTGTTAACCAGTGACCATTAATAAGGTTCGGCGCTGAAAACACTGTACTTGTGACACCTGTGGAAGTACAACGGGCTGGCAGCCCGGGAGCGCCCCATGAGCCATTAGAGGCCGGTCCTGCCCCCTGAGGAGGCGCGGCGGCAACCGTAGCCCCCGGCCAGCCCCGGACCCGGGGGAGCCGCCTGTTCCCGGCACTGGGCGGAGCCCGGCGCGTCGAGTTTCCTCGAAGAAATGAAAGCGAAAGCGGCGGGGAGCGGAGCCGTCGGTGCGGCGATGGCGGGGCAGCGGCCGGGCGCCTTCCCGCTGCTGGTGCGCGGGGACTGGGGCTCCGCCGAGCCGCCGCCCGCCCTGAGGAAGAAGCTGCTCTGCTACTTCCAGAGCCAGAAGCGCTCGGGAGGCGGCGAGTGCGAGCTGCGGGCCGGGACCGACGCCGAGACCGGGACCGGCCACCTCCTGGTGTGCTTCGCCCGCCCCGAGGGTGAGCGGCGGGGCCGGGCGGGTCGGGGGCGCTGATGGCGCTGCCCGCGGTTCGGAGGGACGGGGGCGCCGCATCCCCCCTGACCGGTGCCTGTTGTGTTGGCAGTGAGGCAGCGGGTGCTGGACCAGCAGGTCCACGAGCTGGAGTGGGGGCCCGGCGGGCGGCTGTCGCTGCAGGTCACCGCGCTGCCCGCGGGCGGCGACCCCGCGCAGGTGAGACGGACGCGGTACCGGGCGGGTGGCGACCGAAGAGCCGCGGGTGACCGCTGTCCTCATGTTCCCTTGCAGGAGGAGGGACGGGCCGGCAGGGCCGAGGCACCAGGTAGGGGCTGAGTGGGACGCTGCGCGGGGCTGAAGCGCCCGGGGCTGGCGGGGCAGTGGCCCGGGGAGTCCGGGCAGAGAGCGGGGATGGGGAGGGAGGCGGAGCGGGGATGGGGAGACCTGCTTCCTGGTGCTTGGCCGGGCCGGGAGAACAGCGCTCTAGCGCTTTGTTTCCCCTGCTCTGCGGTGTCCTTCATTTCCCGAATCCCAAAACCGACGTAGGTCCTAAACTGCAGCTCCCGAGCCAGCCGGCAGGCACCGCACGCACCCATCCCGCTGGCTAGAGGTCAATACACGCACAGCTAATACACAGCTAATCAATGCACACACGACTAATCAATACACAGCTATTCAATACACACATGACTGATCAATACACAGCTAATACACACACGACTAATCAATACGCAGCTAATACACAGCTAATCAATATACACAAGGTTAATGCACACACAGCTCCCTGACCTCTGCCTGCAAAGTGCTTATTTGTGCACAGCTGGGCGGGTGCACAGGTGGGGACTGAGAGTGCAGGGTGGAGAAGCAGTTTGGGTGATATCACCGTTATCTTTTGTTTTCTAATTTTGCTGCGTTTCCACCTGTTCTAAACTAGGAAGTAGAGCTGTTGTGCAGAGTCAGAACACATCATGATAGAGGCTTTTCCAGAGATGCCAGTTTCCAGATATGCTTCCCTCCCAAGGGGAGATGTCCTTGGCACTTCTCACGTTCAGTGAAGTTTTTGTGTGAGGGCAGTGTGTAGTGTGTGGGAGGACCTGCTCACAGTGGTTCACTCAGCATGACTGTCTACTAGTTTGATTTTTAACATTATGCCTGAGCCTTCTTGAGCTCAGAGCGTTTCTGCAGCCAATTCAACATACATTTTATAAAGAGGAATCTATGGAAGTCTGTGATTCTGGCAGTGTCAAATGAAACTTAATTCCGGCTGTGTTAGCTCCTGGGTGTACGTGAATGTGACCTTTTCCTTCTTGAAGTACCCAGTAACTGAGAAATCATTGTCATTTATCTCTAGTTAATGAACCCCAGATGTCTCTTCCCACCTGCCAGAGTAAAGAGACTCCTGTGTATACTCTGCGGGAGAAGGCAGGTAAGTGTGCCACTTATCCAGCAGTGACCAGTGTATTCTTGCTTCTTTGGTTTTCATGGACCTTCCTGCTGTGGTAGTGCCCTGGTCACCTGTGTGGCTTGTGGTGTTTGTTTAATGAACTGTAGGAATTGTGATCTCAGACTAAAAGGAATAAATGTTTTTTTTCCTTTGTATGAGTCCCTTTAAAGTCCTCACTTCAGTGGCTGCCTTGGGCAGGTCAGTTCCTTAGGGAACAGCAGTAGATGCTGGCCTCTGTTCTGGCTAAGGCTGTCCCTTTCCAGACTTTCCCAGATGCTCCCAGCCCTGCTGGAGCAACCTGTGCCGGAGCATCAGTAGCTTTGTACCCCAGGTACACCTGAGCTGCTGTGGCAGCCAGGCCATGTAGACCCCATGTACCCACAGCAGTGGCTAGAACTGTGAATGGAGAAAGTGCCCAGGCAGAAGAGCACTGGTTCACCTCATTGTGTGTTTGTGAAGAAGATTTTGTAGCCTTTACTTCTGCTGTCCTTGCCTGGTGATGAACTGAAGCGTTTTTTCCTCACCTGTTGTTGTGGCAGCTCCCACTAGTGATACACTTAACTTGTTTGGGATTCTTACCCAGTTCTTTTCCCTGACCTTATGTGTGGTCTGAAAGCTTGGAAAATAAGAAGCTTGGTATTTTTCTTAATTTTTGCCAAAGGCATTAGAGTGTGATTTTTTTTTTTTTCAGAATCATGTGAGAAATTGGAAGCAGAAAAAGCAACCTCTAGGAAGTCTGTCATAGTAGTAACCACTGCCTCTGGGGAAGAAATAGAAGATGAGATTGTGGAAATGTACTTTGAAAATAAAAAGAAGTCTGGTGGAGGGATCATCGAGTCCTGCGTCAAAGAGGATCAGCGAATGATCATCACCTTTAAGGATGAGCAAGGTATGCTTGTGTGTTATGGGTGTGATGCTGCTAAAGCTCCCTTTTAAAAATAGGCCTTTGCTGGTGCTGGATCTCTTTGTGGGCATTGCTCCAAGCAGAAATGGTGTATTGTTGTTATTATTTAATATGCTGCTCTGCTGTGGGGAAGGGAAGATCACATCTTTGGTTGTTTTCCTGTGGGACTAGACGCCCAAGAAGTTTTGCAAAGGAAGCATCACAAGGTGAAGAAAATTGATCTGTTTGTGAAGCCATGGCAAGCGGAGACTCTGCAGGAGCCGTGCAAAGTGGAGAACTCTAAAGGATCCCTGCCTTCCACCTCAGTTGTGCTGGAGAATATGAAGGAGACAGTAAAAGACTGCATGTTAATTATGCTGGTAGAGAACGTCAGCGGCTTGTCAGAGGATGATGGTGACTTCAGTGTGGAAATGATACCCGAGTTATGTGCTGCTGTAGTTACTTTTACTGGAAATACTGGTAAGGAGGAGTCAAAGTTGAAGCTCTTTCTTATCAGCTTATCACTTGTTTGCATGTGTGTGTATGTGTGAGAGACTAAGCAGGGAGTGGGTGTTTTCTGTTATATGTTTAAGGTTTGATCTGATACTGGGTTCTTTTAAAGGGGGATTTACTCTACTAAAGTAATGCCATACCTTTTATCTGTAAGGTGTAGAGGCCAGTGAAAGTCAGAAGAGAGCTAGCTCTGATTTGGATTGTAAACAGAACAGGTAGAACTAAAACCAAACTATAACTTAAAACAAGCAATGAAGGATGTACTTGGTCTGAGAACAGTTTGATGGCAAATGCCGCCCTTTATAAAAGGTGTTACATGTGTGATAAGTTTGTATGGATTAGAAGAAAATTGAACAAGTATGTGGAGCAGAGCTTTTTAAGCTTACTAAAGGGACTGTGTCAGGCTGGAGAAATCTACTGTTATAGACTGAAAGCTGGGAGAGAGTTGAGGAGGCAGCATCTTCTTACAGCTTTTCTCTAGATGCCTACTCTGGCCATTGCTGGGGATGGGATACTGGTATCCTGGGATGCTGAGGCAAGTCCAGCTGTCCTTACGGAGTGGCAGCGTCAGTGACGTGAAGCGTGGCACTAACACCACATGCGTTGCCTGACGCTGTGGTACCAACTAGTTGTTAAGCTACTATGGGGTTTTTAGTGTATTCAATACCATACACTTCCTTTTCTACCTTATTAATGATTGATGACAAAGGCGTCTTGCAGGTGATGGAGAGGTGTCTGCTCCTACTTCTCACAGTGAGGGACTGGGGAGATTTCTGGTGGACTTATGGCTGATTTTATTAGCAAATCCCATCCCAGGATTTGGGCAAAAGTAAGTGGTATGATAAGACTGGATCCAGAAATATTATCAGCCAGTGTCATGGCTCTTGTTGCAGAGAGAGAAGTGAATTAAACTGACAGTGGTGAACTGGCTTCAGGATTCTTTCAGTGGTGGTGTGCTGGAGTCCTTTTAAGGACAAGGTGACTTTACATGTGCTTGAGTCTGGGTAAGAAGGTGGGACAGGAAAGAAGAGAGAATTGAGTCTTATGTATGGAAAAATTCTAAATCTTTAAAAGATAAGATGTGGTGAAAAGAAGTTATATCTCTAAGTTGATTATCTCTAATCAACTTAGAGATAATACTGGTATTACTGGTAATATGTAAAAATGAAGTTGTTGAGAAATCTTAGTCATGGAGGGATTAGTATGTGGTTTAACTAAACCAAAGAATTTTTTAGCTTCTGAGAAGGTGTAGATTTTTCTGCTTTAGAAATCAGAAATTATTTCTCTCTCATGTTGTGGTCCACTCCTAAATTTTTGGTGTAGCCTTTAGGAAATAAGAAACTTAATTGTTTTTCCCTGACAGATGTAAAAGTGATTTGACTGTCTTTTGGTGTGATGATAAGGGGTGGTGGGAGTACCCAAAAAGAGAATGTATTTGTCGTAAAACTGAGAGAATTTGAACTGTTGACTTCTGTCTGATTGGTTGTGTATAAAGCCATAGCCCAGAAATGAACCTGGTCTTGTTTCCTTCTGGGGTTAAAGAGACCCAGCTCTAGTGAGTAGGAAAACTAGAGGCAAATTCTGGCTACAGTCATTGTGGTCAACAATTGTGATCAACCATGAGGGGAATACTGGGTGGCAGATACTGAATATGTGGAAAGAAGTAGCTTTGTGGGCACCTCTGAGTTGATTTTGTAATTCAGTGCTTTGATCAGTGCACACAGCGATAGTCTGCTAACACCAGGGTAGAAAAGTGAGCTCCAAGTTGGAACTTGTTTTTTGTATTTTCTTCTGCCTTCTCTTTCTAGATACAGGGGAATTTGCTAAAAAGCTTAATCAAAACCACCGAGCAAAGCAACAAAACATTACTGCACGGTGCCTCGAGCTAACAAAGAGCGTTAGGGCTGAAAATATACCACCCAACACATCCAGTGACTATATAACCATCTACTTTGAAAATAAGAGGAACGGAGGTGCACAAGTGATGGAGGTTCAACAGCTGCCTGATGAAGATGCAGCTATCATTACATTCAGTGACCATAAAGGTAATGCAGAAATGCAAAGCCCTTATTTCTTCGAAAAGTTCTTATTTGAGGATCAAAATGTGGATTTTCTAGAGAAATGCCTCCCTTGCCCTCATAAAACAGCAGATCTGGTGCTTTGTCAGCAGGTCTCTGCTAACTCTGCATAGCTCAGTTTTGAGCCAGCTGGGCATGAGGCGTAGAACTGTTTCCTTTTTTTTGGACAGCTTATTTCATCCAGGCCCTGATCCTTAGAGAGTTCAACTTGCAGTTTGAGTTCAGTAGAGAACACGCAGCCCTGTGGGTGCAGGCGACTTCCCCCCCAGCCTGCCACCTTCACCACCAGCTGTCCCTTGGCAATGTGTGCTGTCTGGGTCATCAGGGGATAATTTCTTGGGCAGCTTTTTTGGCTGGAGAGCAGGTGGTGTGACTTGTCCAGTCAGTGACAGAAAGATGAGTGGAAGGTGAAGCACAAGAGGGAAGCTGGAGCCACTGCAGTGAAGGAGAGAGCTGAAGGGAAGTTGAAAGAAAGAGATGCTCTTTCTGTGGGAAAATGGAGGAGCTGTGGTTTGATACTGCTGAGTATAACCCAAACAACTGCTGAGCTGGGCACTTTAAGTACAGCATATAAGAGAAGTGGGGGCAGAGACTGTGCATACCTCCTCGCAGAAGTGGACTGTGTTGTGCTTGGCTTTCTCTCTCCAACTTAGTTTCTGGCATTTAAAATAAATAATTTTTCAATAATTTGGAATTATTTCTATCTGGGAAGGGAAGGAAATTAATCTAAAAATGTTCTTAGAAATAACAAACATGATTATTTAGGAAACATAGTTTAAAAAAACCCAAAACAAAAAAGAACCCAAACCCAAAACAGAACATCTTAAATGCTGACATTAATAGTCTTGGGGTTTGTTTGTTCATTTTAGATGTAACAAATATCCTGACAAAGAAGCATTCACTCAACAAAACGCCAATCTCTGTCTATCCTTACTACACCTCACTGGGAACAGCTCTATATGGAAAGGAAGGGCCACAGATAAAGAAGCTGGATCCAGTTACATTGCCTCTGGACCCCTATATCTGGAATTATTTGCAAAAAAATGGCAGCCTCATTGAAGCCATAAACTGTGAAATGGCAAAGTGTAATTGTTTGCCAGAGTGGCCTGAATCCTGTGCAGACCCAAAAGTTACCTTGCATCCTTCAGCTGTTTTGTCTGAGAGGAAGAGATCGGTATCTCAGTTGGTCAAGGCATGGAAGGAGAAAGTTTCCGCAGCCTTTTCACAAAGCATATCAAAGTATGAAGCAATTCAATGTCAAGTGACCGCAGAGGTGTGGGAATCCATTAGAAACAGCTTTCTCTGTGATGAAGTTCTGGTGATCCCATGTATTTCCAAGGATTTACTTGTCCTAGTAGGTGAAAAAGAAGTTGTGAAAAATGTTGAACAAGAACTGAAGGTTCTGGTCCAACAGGCCATCAGAGAAATTGAAAGAGAAAAGCAAAGAACTGAACAAGTGGTGACAATGAGTCCAGGGGAATATGGTATCTTACAGATTTCTGGCCTGGAAGAAAAATTTCGTATGGAGTTCCCAGGCCTGCAAATAACTTACGATTATTTGCAGAAAATAATTAGCCTATGTGGTGTGCCTGAGGAAGTTTATAAAGTAAAAGGGGAAATATTCGATACTATACACAAAATGGTAAAGAGAACAGTTAATATCCACCCTTACATTTTCCAGTTTTTAGAGCATATTGATAATGAAACCCTGTCACAGAGTCTGTTTATGTCAAAACAAATTAGCACCTTCTATGAGCTTGGCACGGGAGCTGTCATCTTGAATGGGAGTACTCCTGAAGATCTCCTAAAAGCAGAAGAAGAAATAAAGAAGGAATTGGACTACAAAAGCATTGCTTTGGAGGATGAGTCAGTCCTCCAGCAGAAGGAATGGCAGATGCTTACCAAGCAAAACTGCTCTAATGAAGCTGTAACAGTCACTCAGGCAGGGAGTCAGATCATCATTGCTGGTTGTTCTCAAGCAGTAGCAAAAGCCTTTGAGGAACTTTCCAGCTTTATAGATGAAAACACACAGGTACAAAGGGTCATTGGAGGAAAGCCCATGGTGGTCATAAGGTTTTTTGAGAAAGAGAAGGTCGATGTTTGGGGTGGCTTACTGAGAAAAGGTGTGAAAGTTGACTTCAGCACACAGAAAAAGTGTAGAGTTATATCCTTGAGTGGATCGAGGCCAAAAGTGCAGGAAGGAGTCAGCTTAGTTGAGCGAATTCTATCTGGCCTGTACTACAAGCGTGTGGTAATTGAAGCACCAGGAGCCAAGTCCTATTTCAAAGAGCAAGAACGGGTTTTGGCCTCCCATGCAAAACAAGAGTTTAAATGTTTAGTCCAACTGGAAGAGCACTCAGAAGAGCACCTGGAAGAACAGCAAGAACATAGTAACGGAGGCAAGCCCTATATGCAAGTGACGATGGGTGAAATTGTAATAGCAGTTTATAGAGCTGACTTATGCACTCATTCTGTTGATGTTGTGGTGAATGCATCTAACGAAGACCTAAAGCATATTGGTGGCCTTGCTGATGCACTGCTACGAGCTGCTGGTCCAGCACTGCAAGAAGAGTGCAATGAGCTGGTGAGAAAGAACGGGTGTTTCCAGCCCGGGAGCGCAGTTATCACGGGCGCCGGGAAACTCCCCTGCAAGAACGTCATTCATGCTGTTGGACCCCGGTGGAGGAAGGAGGAGCCAGAAAGGTGCGTGGACTTGTTGAGGAAGACGGTGAAGAAAAGTCTAGAACTAGCTGAAACATATAATTGCTGTTCCATAGCTCTGCCTGCTATAAGCGGAGGGATTTTTGGCTTTCCACTGGACCTGTGTACATATTCGATTGTATCCTCTATCAAGGAGACCTTGGAGGGATCCAAGGGGGACAGCAGCTTGAAGGAGGTTCATCTTGTGGATATTGTACAGGATAACATTCAGGCTTTCAGCAAGGCACTTAGAGAAGTGTTTCCAGATTCTTCACCTTCCTACAGGTCCCTGCATCAGGCCGCTAAAATTCCTCAAACTAGGAAGCACAAAATTTCTCAGAAAAGGAAGAACTTCCCATGCATAACAACTGAGGAAGGCCTTGACATTGTGCTGCAAACAGGAAGCATTGAAGATGCTACAGTAAGTGTTTTAAATTATCTGCCATTGAAATGAAGTGGGGTGGGTTTTTTTGTTTGTTTTTCTTTAAACAAACACAAAACCAATAAACAACCAATCCTAGACCATCATCTGTAACTAGCAACACTGCATGTTTAACATGTCACTGAAACTGGCTATCACTGCTGATAACAAGAATTGCTGTTAGATGACTGTCTTACATGGTAGATACAGATGGCCGTGCAGCATTGCATTTTGTCATCTAGTCCAACCCCAAGTAGGGTTCCCTGGAGCATGTTACTCAGGGTTGTGTCCAGATGGCTCCAGAGATCCCTGTGGTACATGGTACATTACAGTTTAGCAGAAGCAACTGAGGTCAGCAGGAATCGTTCTGGGCTCCAAACCCTCCCGATCCTTACTTGCTGGGCAGAAACCATCTTCCGGCTGCATTGACCTTTCCAGAAATCCTGATTATGAGAGCGTGGTACTAGTACAAAAGCAAAATAGGGTGCTTAGTACTGGCTAACATGAGTACCTTGCTGTGTGAGAGTGGCTGGTGCTTCCAGGTCCACTGTGCTCCTGTGGCAGCAGAGACATTTACATTTGGGCCTGGGTCTACAGCCAGTCCTGTTTTCCCTGCATCTGTGGGATATTGGTCTGGGAAACTATTGTTTGTTCTGTCACTGGCATGAAACATGCAGTTACTATTACATTTCCTGTGAAGAACCAACTTCACTAATTGATTTCCAGTTGCCTTCTGCATTGAATTTCTGTTATCTGGCTGATAGCTGTTTTACTGGCATTGCCAATACTGGAAGCAACTCTATTCAGAACACTTTCCATAATGGCTGGGGAGTCCTTTTGGGTGTGGATGCCTCCCACAGCTTGTGCATGCAGCTCTTCTAGTTGGACAGGACAGAATATGTGTTAAAATGTGTACAGAGGTCCTACCTAAGGAGCTGGATATAGGGCTTGACACAATGTTCATAAGCCTTTGTATTTCTCTCATTTAAAAGTTACTGCTTTTCTCACTTCTTTCTCCTTAGGTTTCCTCCAGTCTTGTTTGTCCTCAGGTTCTGCTTTTCCCCTAGACCAGCCATGCATGAGAGTCCTGCCTATCTCAGTGAGCAAAGATTTTGGTTTGTGAGCCCCTGTTGGGGAACAAACTTGCATAAATGTTTTTCAAATGGAGGTAGAATGAATAAACCAGGAATGCAGAACTTTAAGTTTCTCCCATCAGGCAGAAATTAATTTCATTGTTAACTTTTGTGTTTCTTTGGGCAGGCTCATGGTATTAGAATTGAGCATAACTTCTGTTTCATTCCAAACTTTGTTCACCCTGTTTGCTGTCCCAAAAATTGACTTTGTAAGCCATCAGGCAGGCTGTTTTGATTAATCAATGCAAAATTTAAATTCGATACTTAAAAGGTAGAGTTTTTTTGCTTGTGTGTTTTTCAGACATCCATTGTTGTCATCAGTGTTGGCAAAGATCTCCAGCTTGATAAAGGGCCACTCGCTAGAGCTTTGCTAAGCAAGGCAGGGCCAATGCTTCAGACAGACTTGAAAAAAGAAGGCCTAGGAAGAGCTGAGGAAGGAGCTGTGTTGAAAACAAATGGTTACAATCTAGACTGCAGTGTTGTGCTTCATGCTATTGTACCTGCGTGGTCCCAGAGCAGAACATCTTCAAAGGTATAAGGTGTTTTATCGACTGGAATTCATCTGGGCTTTATAGTGTGTTTAATGCCACTTTTCCTTTGAAATTGTGGACAGTGTCATAGAAGACAGGAGAGTTTGACCTGTTCTTTTTTAACTGTGGGGCTGATTTCTTGTTGATTAATAAATTCCTTGTGATGTATGCAATTAATTGTATTTTATTACCAAGCTAAAAGGGAAAGTGCTATGTTGCACATGCTGGAAAAAAAATTACCTTCAGTAACTGAAAAAATTATTGTGCTTTACAGGTGTTTGGTGACATCATCACAAAATGCCTGGAGATTGCTGAAGAACTATCTCTAGAGTCAATTACCTTCCCAGCGATTGGGACAGGAAATTTAGGATTCCCAACCTCTATTGTTGCTAAATTATTGTTTGACAAGGTGTTTGAATTCAGTAGTAAAAATGGACTAAATTCTCTGGAGGAAGTTCACTTTCTATGTCATCCAAAAGACACAGCTCACATTCAGGTGAGTTACTCTGGTTTTCTTTCTATATCTTAAGCTGGTTTATTTGATGATACTTGGCTATCTGATGATCTTCAAGGAATCCACAGGGTGCTTGTTCTTACACTAAAGAAAAAGTTTGCTGACAGTTTCTCTTGGCTATATGAAAGTTCTCATTTTGGTTCTACCCATCATGGTCACCTGCCTGTCCTGTGCAGACCTGCTCCCTTCCTGTCCTTTTCTGTTTCCTGGCAGTAATACAGAAAAAAATGTAATTACTCCTTATCTCATGAACTCACCTAATTCCTCAGTCAATAGGTCTTGACAGGTATGTTGTAACTGCTGCATCAATGCCTCCGCCCCTGGATAAAAGGAGTGTTTTAGATTGAGTGCTAGTGTATTTTTAGGAAAAATAATTGTGCTAGGTATGCTGTGCTGACAGACTTCTTCAGTAGAAACATCCCAGTATTCTGCATCCCCCTTTCTTTAGTATCATTTAGCACAAATTTTCTATATGTTCACTCTAGTTACTCATTTCACACCGAAAAAGAGCAGTCACACTGTAAATTAATGACCAGATAAGTGTTTCTGCATCCGTTGGCTTCTGCTATTTTGTGCAGTAGCTAATACATTTTGAAAGGCCAAACCTGAAGGCTGCTGGCATCAAAGCCTGAGCTGTTTATGTAGAGAGGGGTGGCATTACTTGGAAAAGCTGACTTAGTGTAAACTAGCCCCTCAGTGTAAGGATCCCATCTCTTGCTCTATCCCTGTGGAATGGAGCTAGGTCTTTGACTTACTTATTTGTAATTCTGCCTGTTATTCACGCTGAAAAGCCTTGCTCTCCTAGAACGTGTGCCAGGCCTTGCCATCAGCATTACAGCGGATGCTATGAAGCAATTTGTGTTTAGCTCTTTCTAAATGTTTTTCAACTTTTCCAACTTTCATTTCTGCTGTGTAAAGAACTTCTACAGGGGTTGATTGTAACTTCCTTCTCTAGGTATTTTTAGATGAATTTGAGAAGAGGGGTGGAAATACTGCAGGTGTTGAAATGCAGAAGCCTTCTCCAAATGAGGCTGGCCAAGGCACAGGTAAGCTTGTCTTACAGAAGCTACACGGCTAGTGGATTCTTTTATTCTTTAAAATATTCCAGGGAATGCATTCATAATGCATGTTCAGATATTTGTTTGGTGAGCATATAATTCCCAAACTCCAGGTGGCTGTATTTTCAGGCTGAGTTATGTCTGAAATAGTACTGGAGATGCTAAGAAAAAGAATGTACCTATGATTCCTTATCCTGATAGTGCCCCTACAAGTCGGGACAGCAGAAGCTATCATATGCCAAGGGCACAAGCAGAGCTTTTTCTTTTATTTCTGCAGCACTAGATTTGACTGTGAAGGGGTCAATGTCTTCCTATGTCCTGGGAAGGCAGATGAGTTCCTGGTTATGTGTCTTAAAGTGGTTTCTTTGGAATACTCTTATATCTTTTACGTGTTCAGATGAGTAGCAAAACCAAACTGAAATATCTTGGTGTTATCCAGCTTAATGGAACTGCAGCCTGTAAAAAATCAGTTATTACATGTTGAAGACTTTAGATAAAATTTTACAAATAACACACGGGTAAAAAATTCCACCTGTCATGCAGTAGAGAACCTGCCTGGAAACTGTGAGGCAGAGGAGCAAGAGAGTAAGACTTGGAAAGTTTGCTGCTCTCTTACGTAGGGGTTTTACAAGGGTTTATATGGTGAAATGTCGCTGAGTAGTGTCCTGTATTCCAGGTGTGCAGCAAAACACATTGTCCCTGCCATCCTGGCATACGTAGAAATGATGGGAATAGTGCAGGTTGAGCACAGACTCCTGTGAGAAGGGATGATTTTCAGTTAGCATGGCAGGCAATCCTCTCCACAGGCTGAGTCTGTAGCCAAACTGCAGTGTCTATAGGTGTTGTAGCCATGAAAAAGTGCCTTATCTTTTACATCATCACTCCCTTCTCCTCAGGGTCTGTATTTCTTTTCCTGCAGCTTTTTCTACTACCTCATCAACCTCAGCACATAATTTACTTGAAATGACAATTGGCTCCGTGGTGTTCCAGGTGGCAGAAGGTGATATTACCAAGGAAAAGGGAGATGTCATTGTAAACATAACAAACCAAACCTTCAACCTCAAAACAGGTATTTTAGTTGATACTGTGTATGAAAACAGTACGTGTGCTTGGAAGGGTTGGGAAAGGAGAGAAGGAAGTATTTTCTTCAGTGCTTCATACCCTTTTATTTGTTTCACTGTGTGGTTTCTGTTTTGCTTGTCAGGGTACAAAGGTTCAACTAAGTACTGTCTGAAACTTTATTTTCTTGGTAATCTATGTTGCAGGATGGCATCTTTAAGACTCTCTTGCAGAAAGGGAAACTGATAATTTTTTTTTAATATAGAATCTTTTTATAGAATACCTCTCAGACTAAAGGAGAAGACAAACCTTAATGAGGTTTTGACCTTGGGGAAACTTGTTAGGTACTTGAGACATCACTTTGAATTGAAAAGCATGAGTCTAAAATTTTGGCAACATTGCTTTTCAATTATAACATTTACTGTTACCAGGACTGAGATTATTTTTAGATATTATGTGTTATACAGTTCTGCCTCAGATGGGACTTTAACAGCATTAACAGTAGTCACAGTGGATTCATGTACCTCTTCTCATTTCAGGTGTCTCTAGAGCAATTCTGAACGGTGCTGGAAAAGCAGTTGAAGCCGAATGTTTTCTACAAGGTATGGTACAACATTTCTGACCTTTCCAAAGGTGTTAATGCACGGCAGGGAATCTGCTGGAATACTTTATCCATGCTGCCTACTGTACTTCATCTGTATTACGCACGGTGTTGCAGCAGCTAGTTTTTAAATCAGTTAATGTGATATTTGTAAAACATCTAATGAGGGCAGGAGAAGAAAACTTTTCAAGAGGAGATGGCTTCTGAGCACATGTAAAGATCTAAATCTGTTAGTTATTACATCCTCTTATTCCAATAAAGCTTTCCATGATAAAAGCAGAGAGTCTACGTCGAACAGAGGCGTGAGCAAGGGAGAGGTTGTCAGAAATGTTAATAGAGCAGCCATACCTCACTGGAAACAACTGTCTACCTTCAACTCCTTTTCTTATTTCTGAGTAAGAAAATGTTTGCTTTGGCATAACTAGTAACCCAATACCACATCCTCTGTGTGACTACTTTTCAGTAGTGTGAGGCTGGGTTCCTGCCTCAGAGCAGGCATTTACTTGTAGACCAAACTGAGCTGCTGAACAGCAACTATAACAAAAGGGGAGTAAGGATGGACAAGTATGGGGTTTAAAACCCCACAAAATAAAGGAAGTGGGAAAGATGCAGGTGTGGAGGTCAGCTTGGAAGACCAACCAAAGGAAAAGAGTTATGTGGAAGCAATCGGGGTAAACAAACCTCTCTTGCACAGGCCAAGAGAGTAATTTGGGCTAGGCAGCCCAGGGGTAAATGTCATGCTTGTGTGTTTGTGAAGACAGAGTGCCAGTCTGCATAAAGTTCTCCAAGTCTGCAGAGCAAACTTGAGAAATAAAGGCACACACAAAATTTATTTATCAAAAGAGGCACGTATTTTAGAAACAGAAACTGAATCCTTTTCCCTTGAAAGTGAAAATAAATAGAGAGAGGGAGTTGCTTACTTCATGGACAGAGACATGTAGCTTATCCTGGGGCATATTTGTCACCATTTCTTATTTCTTAATGAGAACTAGTACACATCTGTATTGTGGATAATTGTTGATTATGTTCTACTACTTATGTTTCAGCCCAGAAACCTCAGAAGAGCTATATCATCACCCAAGCAGGAAACCTGCCATGCAAAAACATAATCCATTTTGTTGCTCAAGATGATATCAAGTTTCTAGTTTTGCAGGTGCTCCAGGAGTGTGAATTACAGGGGTACACCTCTGTCGCCTTCCCAGCAATTGGAACAGGTCTGTGTCTCCCTTTTTTTGAAATGGGTTTGGTGCATGTGATTCTGCTGATCTTAGGGCTCAAGCAATGAGTTTGATTTATCTGGTAGAGTTATTATTTGGTGAAAATATATTTGGAAACTGCAGTCTTCAAAACTGTTATTATAGGTTTATGAAGAGCTGGAAAGCTTCACTCCTTGCAGACATTTAGTATGTAAAGAGTGTGAATGTTCTAGAACCAACACTTGCATGCTAATAGAGATTCAAAGGCGTGTCTGTGCTTCCTGGAGAACCTGCAGCCTGATATGTGTGGAGCTCAGGGAGAAAAGCCAGGGAGTTACTTCTCCATTGCTGAAATCAGTAGGTGCAACTCTGCCTGGCAGCCACACAAGCAGGGTTGAAGCGATGGAACATGAGCCAGTCAAGAAGGCCAGACTGTCTCTTTTTCTTGTCTTGTTATTTTCAGTTCGGTAGAAATCCGTAGCATCAGAGAATCCAGAACTGTGCCGCCTGCATGGGGGAACCCCTTGCACAAATAAAACTAGGCCTGCATTTTGAGCAAGGAGTTGGTTACTGGGCCACTGAGCATCAGGCCCGTGGCCGATTAGGTACCCAAGCCATACAATGTACATCATAACCTGAACGGTTGCCATGCCAACAAAAGGAAACTTCCATTTTCCCTTGCTGGAAAGGTGGTCTCAGACTTTCTTCTCACGATAAATAGAAACCTTTCCTAATTGGCTGCCTGACATTATTCTTGATCTGTTTATGATCCAAGTGATTGTGGGTGTGTTCATAGCTGTTCTGGTAAAGATGTTTTAGTAATTTGTGAATTATTAGCAGTTCTCAAAAGCAAAGTATCTCTAACTTTTTACAGGAGAGGCAGGCCGCAATCCTGATGAGGTAGCTGACAAGATGATAGATGCAGTAACTGACTTTGCAAGAAAGAACTCTGCTGCATCCGTGAAAACTATCAAAGTTGTCATCTTTCAGCCACATCTGCTGAGTGTGTTCCGTGCAAGCATGCAGAAAAGAGAAAGGCCTACTAAAACAGCTGTCAAATCATTTCTTTCCAAGATAAAACGTAAGTAGATATCACTTAGGTGCAGGTTATAGATCAATGTTTAGCACCAGGTAGTAATGATTAATATTAATAACAATATTTATGTATTTCAATGTAGCATTCTGGAGCCCTGAGAAACGTTCCCCAAAGGAAAAAAACATAGGAGTTTTGGAAAAGAAAATGGACCTGGCTGTTGTGCAAATTTGCGGTGAAATTAAGAAGGAAGTGGAAGAAGCTGAAAACTGGCTGAGAAGTGCAATTTCAAAGGAACAGCTTCAGACAGAAATTGTAGATGACTCCATCTCTCATTTCAGTGAAAAAGAGAATGAGGAACTGCATCACATACAAAAGAAATTAAAAATTGCTCTTTTTTTGAAGGGTACCTCTATTAGAATTTCAGGTTTTGGGAAAGATGTCTGGATTGCTCATTCAGCTATTCAGAAAATGATCCTTAGGGTAAAAGCTGCTAAACAGGAAGAGGTCCAAGCAGGACTTTTACAAAATGTAATTGAATGGCAATATTTTGAAGAGGATTCCTATGTGCCCTTTGACAGCCTCACAAATATGCAGTTGGAAAATGCTTACAAGGGAAAGCAGAAAAGTATTTCAGTCACCATTGGTGAGAAAAAATACACAGTGAATATGAAACTTAAATATGCTGTGGATGACCAAGGAAAACAAACAGCCATTAGACGTGTTGATAAATCTGAAGGTAAGTAAAAGCATCTTGACAAACTGCGGTTCCCATGTGAAAACCAGGTTGCATCCAGCCTAGTAAGAGAAGGACTGGTAAGAGTATTCAAGGTATTGTTAGGAGCTTTGTGCAGGTGCTTTTGTGGAGAATGTAGAAAGGAACTGAATCTTGAAATAAAAATAACCCCCCCATGCAGTTATTTAAAATATTTTGAAAAGTGGGTAATGCGTGCTGAGGTTCTTAACAAGCTTTCTAGCAATAATTAGGTGTTTATAGCAGGTGTCATTCTAGCTCTCAGCTCGATTCTGTTTTTGAGCTGTATCTTTTCTATTTACTGCTCATCCTGATTAAGAGCTACCTCTTTCTGACTCATCCATAAGCAAGATGTATGGGCTTTTAGAAGGATTTGTAGGAGGGCATATTGAATTTTAAGCAGGGGATTTATGTAAATATGATTAATCATGTTTAATTCTGCATCATTCTGCAGATCAAGAGTCAACAGTGCTCCCTGCAACATGGGACAATATGGAAAATGAGCGACTCAAAATAGTGGAACTAAGACCAGAAACAAGAGAGTATAGAGATGTGCAGGAAAGGTTTCTGCAGACCTGTCAGTCATTCAGAATTGAAAAGGTAAAAGCATGTCATCATTTCTGAGCATAAATACTTTGATGGTAAGTGATAAAGGGTACTAACAACAGTGGAAAAAGAAATTCCACTGGAATTTTTGAAGTTGGACAAGTCTTTCTGGCTGTCACTAACTTCAATCAGCATCAGTTTAATGGGGTATTTGAAGCAGCTCTTAGGCAGTTGCTTATTCAGTGCCAAGGGGGAGTTCTCTTGGAATAGTTTTGGCTGTAACAGAGCACAGCATTTGCCCACATGAGCTGTGTGTGCTGTGCAGGCACAGGGGTCATCTCTGGCCCAGAAACCTGCAAAACGCTCCTGTATTGTTTCCCGTGAAGTGTTTGTGTCGTGTTCTGGGCTGGGTTCTGCTGTCTGTGTGCCAAAATTTGGAAGGATTTGAATAACTTGTTTCATCATTTGGTATAAAAACATTGGAGCCAGGAGGAGAATCTTGGAAGCAGGTTGAACTGCCTATGCGTAGATTTTTTTTTTTTTGTGACACCCTGTTTCTTTCTGTCTTTCTTACTTTCAAACTTTGCAGATTGAAAGGGTACAGAACCCTTATTTTTGGAAGGCCTACCAAATAAAAAAGCGTGAAATGGATAACAAAAATGGCCACACAAATAATGAGAGGCTTCTGTTTCATGGGACAAGTAAAGAGTCACTAACCTTAATTAACAACCGTGGATTTGACCGGAGCTATGCTGGATTACACGGTAAAGTGACTATCAAAGCAACCCTTGTTTTCCTGAATGAGGTTAGGACTGATTTGCCATGCCACCTGAATAGTCCTGCCTTGCAAAATCATTTGTTTTGTTATATCTCTGTATTGCAAATAAAAAGCAAATTCACTGGCTCTGAAGGTGGCAGGTAAGAGATTGCTGTTACTGAAACACTCACAAACATTTGTTTTTCTGACTACAGCTGCAAACTTTGGAAATGGAACGTACTTTGCTGTTCATGCCAACTATTCTGCCCAGAACACCTACTCTAAACCAGATATGAATGGGAAGAAGTACATGTACTTGGCTCGAGTCCTTGTTGGAGAATATTCTCTGGGCAAAAGAGGAGCAATCACTCCAGAACCAAAAAATGCTAGTAACTCTATAGATCTGTATGATAGTTCGACTGATAATGTGAGCCAGCCATCCATGTTTGTAATTTTTAATGACATTCAAGCTTACCCAGAATACCTTATCACTTTCAGTAGATAAGTGTTTTGATTGCAGCCACGACTGCAGGTCTTTCAGCCTTTGTGGAGGATGGAAACACCTATAACAGAACACACAATGAAAAAACAATTATTAGTTATATCAAATTAATTTCTGTTTCCGTTTAAGCAGTATGGCAATTTCTGATACTCCTGAAGTAGAGTTCTTGTTTACACTTGGAGCAGCTGAGCATATTTAACACTTGAGCATAACTTTGTACTGAAAACTTCTGCTAGATTACATATTAAAGTCTTTGTACTGTATCAGCCTTTCTATGCAGCCTTAGGGCCTTCCTAATTGCTGATGAGGAATGGGAATGGCTAGTGCAGCTACGGACTGTTCAGTGTCACATTTCTGATGCCTTCTTACACTCTGTAAGTGACAATCTCATCGAAGATTATGACATAGTGGTTTTCAATAAATGAACGAGTTGTAGCTAAGGGCTTGTGTTTGTCTAGACCTCTCAGAACATTAAGCATTGATTTCCAACTACTGAACTTCAAAGAACTTGATGTTACAGATTTGGACTGACTTGTTTTTAATACCATTAACCTGCTGCTTTGCAGTGCCTCCAGCGACTGAAAACTCTTAGCTCCTCTGAATGAATTGGCTTTGACTTATTTGGTTAGATGATCAAGAAAAAAAAATCTTCCAATACGTTCTTTACATAGCTAGTTGGGTTGATGTTAAGGTTTTGCTCTGGGTTGGTGTGTCTGTGTGAGCAATAACTTTTTAGGGGAAATGTGGCCAAGAGACGCCTTTAATGGGAAGGTGGTGTGAAGTACTGTGAACCTGCAATTCAAGTACCTCAGGAGAGCCATGAACATCAAACTGTTCATTCATACCCATCCCATTGTGACAATGCTGGAACAACTCCCTTTGGGCTTATTGCTTTTCATTATGTCAGTTTTCTAACCACAGAAAAATGCTGACTGTTGAAATCAAGTGTCTTGAATCAATTTCACCTGGAGCCTGAAATCAAGATATGGGTATGGGGGCCAAAAGTCTTAAGTTTTACTTTTACAATGAATAAACTTGTTAAATCTCTGTAACAAATCCCCATGGTCAGTGGTTCATCAGTGTGCCAGGAGCCAGAGGAGGTGGCTCCAGGTGCTTCATTGCAGCTGGTGGGTCACTGGTACCGGTTGGACCATTCCCTCCAGAAGACAGTACTGCATCAGTTCTCAGTTTCCCATTGCCACAAGAAGCTGTAGAGGGCACCAAGGTGTTTTTTCACCACTGCTTGCATTACAAGTTCCACGGGCATCCATCACGGAACAGAAACCTGTAGCACTGGGCTCTGTGCAGGTGATGAGTGATAGATGCTACTTATCCAGTTTATTCTAATCAAAAGGCAAAGGTAGGGGGCAGGGGCATACAAAGGGACCTAGAATCGTAGAATATCCTGAGTTGGAAGGGATCCACAAAGATCAAGTGCAGCTCCTGGCCTTGCAAGGAGAGCCCTGAGAGCATTGTCCAAATGCTGCTTGAACTCTGGCAGGCTTGAACTTCAGGCTGTGACGACTTCCCTGGTTATGGGGAAGCCCGTTCAGTGCCCACCCGCTTGCTGGATGAAGAACCTTTTCCTAATATCCAACTTAACCCTCCCCAGGTACAGCTTCAACCTGACGCTGCTTGTGTCACCCTTGAGCAGCGATGTTGCAGAATGTGGAATATTTAAAATTTTTCTTAAGAAACCATGTCCTCTGAGGTTCAATCTTTGTATACTTTCAAGCTTTATCAACAAGAAAGGAGATATAATCCATGAAATAGATAGCAGCTAGCAAGCAAGCTCTGATTGCTGTCCAGGTGTTAGACAAAGTACTGGTTGGTAGAATTGCCTTGTAAAGGTTTAGGGCTTGACATAATCCAGTGATCTCAGACCTAGGGTGAGATTACCAAAGCTTGAGGAGAAGGATGTACCACTAACAGTGGACATGAAGAATGCCACAAGGACATTTACAGGTCACAAGGACATTTGGCAGGATGCCCAAGATAAAGAAGAAACTATTAAAGATAACTCAGCAACTGTGCGGAATCAGCTTTGACTGGGGTGGTGGTAATTCTGGCAAGGGGAGATCACAACCACCAACTCACTTGGCCCACCGAGTGAAGAAACCCACCGACCCAAAAAAAGAGAGAGACTGAGAGCACGTGGATTAATTGGCATGAGAAGCAAGACAACGGTTAAAGAGTAGGAGAGTAATTAATAAGAGAACTAAGTAACTTGTAGCCAAGGAACATTGCTGCCTTTCTTTGCTAAAATGTCTAAAGATGAAAGAAACCCCTTTGGGGGTAGTCTCTGTGCTGGCTTTGTGGATTTGCCACCCAGCGCCTCTTTTCGCACAGAACTGAAAATAAATGAAATGCCTCGACTGCATGTGTGGATTGGCCTCTTGGACAGCGGGTAGAAAGAACCTCTTTTGGGACACGAGCGACACGGGCTGGCAGCCGCCGGCACGGGGGCAGAGAGGACATTCTATCAGGTGAAGGGGGTGCCCGAGGCAGCTTGGGGTGTTCGAGAGAGAGAAGCTTAAGGGCGCGGGTGTGAAGCTGCGCCGGGGGTCCGAGGAGCCGGCCTGGGGCGGCTGTGTGGCGACAGACGGCAGCAGAGCCCCGAGAGGCGGGTGCCTGCCGGGAAAAGGCGCGGCCCGCGGCGCCTTGAATGGAAAGCGAAAGCGGCGGGGAGCGGAGCCGTCGGTGCGGCGATGGCGGGGCAGCGGCCGGGCGCCTTCCCGCTGCTGGTGCGCGGGGA
Organism: Oxyruncus cristatus; assembly: GCA_013399855.1. Lineage (NCBI taxonomy): Eukaryota > Metazoa > Chordata > Aves > Passeriformes > Cotingidae > Oxyruncus > Oxyruncus cristatus. The sequence continues at coordinate 355,616 of VXAY01006082.1, forward strand.
CTGGGGCTCCGCCGAGCCGCCGCCCGCCCTGAGGAAGAAGCTGCTCTGCTACTTCCAGAGCCAGAAGCGCTCGGGAGGCGGCGAGTGCGAGCTGCGGGCCGGGACCGACGCCGAGACCGGGACNGTGTGGATCAGGGTGTGGGCTCCCTGCGGGAGTGAGTGAGGGTGTTGGGCGTGGCAGCTCACCAGCCTAAACTTCCTGCAAGTTAAAAGGTACCTACTGACTTAGTTGTTGGAATAATATCTCCGGACTAATACGTGATATACAGTACATAGATGCCGTATATACCCCATAATATTCAGTGGAGATAGTCTCTAAACATGGTGGGATTCTTGGGGATG